>CP053454.1:88304129-88476489 GCA_022644695.1 Cenchrus purpureus
AGGACTACGACACCCGAAGACGCCACCATTGTTGACACCGACAGCATAGCCGGGAAGGCTTTCGCCCGACGTTTCGTCCAATGCCGACCCGACGACGAAGGAAAAGATGAACCCAAACCCGGCCGCGACCATCAGAAGCGCGAGGGGTGAGCACTTAGGCTCCCCTCAACCGAACCGACGACCAACGACACGAGAATCACGACGTCTTGCCCAGCTCGCGGGAAGACCGACACCGACAGGAAGAACCCAGATCATCACCATGGGACGCCGAAGGATGGAAGCAACCCGCAGCAGCTGCCAACCACCACCGACATCGTGCTGCACACCGGCGAACCTCCGCTGCACTTAGGCCACGAGATAGGTCCGCACATGAGGGCGAGGCCGGCCGAGGTCGCCAACCGCCACAGGCCACCGCCAAACTCGCATAGGGAGCGGCCTCGGGAGACCAAACCCTTCCCGGCACTTAGTCTGAGCAAGGTTGGCTCCGAGGACCGATGCCCAACAGCAAGCTCCCGTCGCCCATGTCGCAGATCAGAGAAGCCTGACCACCGCCTTCTCCACCCATGGGACTTGCTGCTAGGCGCCGGAGGCCACCAGACCCCGTCGCCCGCCACCGGCAACCACGCCGCCGTGAGAGCCGCGCTGCAGGCCGCCGCCGACCGTCCCCACCACGAGGAACAGCGCCGCAGGTCGCAGGTCACCTCCATTGTAGGGCGTCGGCCGCAGAGCCCCCATCACGGGAAGCCCCGACGCTAGCCACTAAGCCACCACGCACCGCGGGGAACCGCGTCGCTGGCCGAAGACCGGTGACCGCCCCGCGTCGGCCGCGCCACCGCCTCACCATCCGAAGCCGCCATCGTCGCCGCTCGGGTTCGGCCTCCATCCCTCCACCAAAAGGAGCACCCCTCCTTGGAGGCCCTAGATCTGGCCAAGGCAGTACCGCCGGATCCAGAAGCTGCACCACTCGCCGTCGAGCAGCACCGTCGAGCCCAAGACGGTCGCGCGCCCCGGTTCACCGGCGAGAAGAGGAGGGAGGCCACGCTGCCGCCGTCCTTGCGGGCAGGAGATCCGGCAGCTCGAGCGGCGGCGAGAATCGATGGGGGCGGGCGGCGGGCGGCGGCTAGGGTTTGAGGGCACCACCCGTCGCCTGCGCGAGGGAGACGAGCCTGTAAGGAATCGTATGCCCGTAGCCTAAGAGGGGGAGGTGGTGAATTAGACAACTAAAAAACCTTAATCTATGGCTTCACTACTTTTACGCAAAGTAAACTAGATCAAGTCTATCTAGATGTGCAATCTAAGGTTGATCTAGTGTGAAACCCTCATCCCAAAACAAGTTTTGCAACCTATAGCCAATCCTAGTATGATACTACTCTAGGAAAGTAAAGGCAAGCAAAGATTGCAATAGAGTAAATGCGGAAACGTAAAGAGGGATGAGAGGAAGCAAACTCTTGACACGCGATTTATCCCGTGGTATCGGTAGGCACTAAGCCACCACTAGTCCACGTTGTTGAAGCACTCACACAAGAGTATTGCTTCCCGGTCACCAAGTCTCTCCCAAGAGCACCACTTGACTCGCCACAAAGGCTCGCCACTTAGGCACTTGCCAAGCTCCCTTGGTCACCTTGATGCCGCCTCCACTAAGGAGCTTCTCCACTTAGGAAGGGGGTCTCCACGTCCCCCGCACAAAGTGTCCTCACCGCTACACACCAAGTCGGAGGGTCGAAGACGATTGCCGGTGAGCCACTTAGGCCCCAAGGCTTCCGACGCACATTGTACAACTTGATTCACTCTAGAATCACCTCACAAGGTAAGCACACCTTGCACTCACTCAGCTCTAAGTTAAGCCTAGCACTAAGCACACACACAAAGCATGTGCAAGTCTATGGATGAGTAATTTCGCACTTGGATGTATTGGATATGATCTTCTAGGTGTCTTGCACTCCTCTGCACGTCCACACAATCCAGCAACCTCAAACGGGTGAGTGGAGGGGGTATAAATAGCCCAAGGCACTCAAGGAGCCGTTGGCTAACGGCTACTGAAAAAGGTAGCTCTTTTCAGGGCCATCGGTTCATCCGGTGCCCCTGTCCACGTCACTTAGCCGTTGAGGTTCTCTGACATAACTGATCCGACGCTATATACTGACGGTGCGTCGGTTCATTCGGTGCTGAAGGACTTCTCGCCAAAACGTCTCTGTTGGTTTCCTCGAGACCGTCGGATAGACCGATGCTTCCTTTGACCCAGGGCGTCGGTTCATCCGGTGCTGAAGAGTCTGTCTTGACGCGTCTCTGTCTTGATTCAAACCAGGCATTGAATAGACCGACGATATCCCCACTTAGACCATCGGATCATCCGGTGCTACTGTCTTCTGCAGCACTACTCCTTCCAATCATCCGACGCAACTAAAATACTAAAATATGGACCGTCGGTTCATCCGACGGTGCCAACTTCGTTTGGCCTGCTGCGCAGTGTATCAAGTGCACCGACGCTACTTCCTTGGGTACCGTCGGTTCATGCGACAGTGTCTTTTTCCTTCCTTTTCTTCACGTCTTCAACTTGTCATTGCTTCAACTTAACATACTTAACATACTTAACATGCCATCATTTATAGCCTCAAAATATATACGAAGTCCTCAATTTTGCTATGAGTAACTTAACATGTGCATGGTATGTTAACTTAGGCATAGTATGTTAACTTGTGGTAATATCCATGGGATCTAAGAATGTCTACAAGGACATGCTAGACAATGTGGTTAGTCCCATTACTTGTGTTAGCATGAATCACCAAAATCAACTTGAACAAATGGCAAATGGGGCCATGTTCGCTACAGAGCCGCCGGAATTCCAGCAGCATATTGGTCGATGAAGATGCAATCCCCGTTAATGCTGTGGATCTCGATCTATCGGTCAGTGTTTCATTTGAAGTATTTGATGACCCGTAACAGCTTTTGATGCCATACAACCATTTGAATTATTGATTCATGACACGACTAATTAAATTCTCACTCTAAACTAAATGGGATAACGGTGAGATAAAAAAAGGTGATTTATGGTGCATAAAAGGGTTAGCTTCACGTTGAAAACAGATTGTGGTGATCTAACCTGAGCTAACAAGTGACAAAAGGAGAGGTGCAATGCATCCATGCTTGCCTTCAGAATACATCCATGCCATGACTCGTTACTGAAGAACAGACCCTACAAACCGAAAGATTTGAAGAAACTGGTCAAGTGTTGGATGAAACTTGAATCATCATATATATAACAAATTAACAATGCGTGGTATCTGAAAGTAGGATCATGGGCAAGCATCAATTTTCGCTTAATATCATCTATAGGTAAATACACAATGCGCACAGAAAGCATGCATGCCACTGACAATAAGAGAACATTATTGCACCCAACTTTCATGTGTGGTCACACACAAAAACAATAAAAGAATCATCAAATCGAGTCCAGGGAGGCAAAATACACATGGTTGTTCTAGAAGATGGTACACTATTCAGAATCATATATAGGCCAAACAGCTGCACTGAACACTAAGCAAGATGAGAATTAACCTGCGGCAGATCATTCGGAAGGACAGAACCACACTGGGACATCAAGGTTGACCTCTTGTGCGCCCGAATTGGCTGGAGACTTGATAGCTAATGGCATCACCGTATCATCTCTAATGTTGTACACATATGTATCAAACAAACGGTTCTTGTACCTGAATACTCCTTCACATCCATCAGCGAAGTATATAACCTTGAACTCCAACATGCAAACCAGCAGAAAAGGACTTGCAACCGCGGCTGTCAACAAAAATACAGTCCCCATCAAAGCTGTGGATCTCGGTGACTCCGCAAGGGCTTTGCTGATGTCAAGAGCAAACACCTCAATTTTAACAACTGTCTTGATTTGGCACGCATCAAAGTGTCTAACGATTAACAGCAGCTTTCCACGCCAAACAACCGTTTGGAACCTCCTTACGCAATTGTCCACGGAACCGGAAAGCGGATAAATCACATGTCTAGAAGCACAAGACACATTGACTCCATGCTCGTCCTCCCCGAGTTCAAAAGCATGGACGATGGGGACGTGCCTCATGATCATGTACAGCTTCCCATGATAGAAGGCAAGGTCACTGCCCCAAGACATGCTATCAAGGCGGCAAACGTACCATGACGCCATCCCGACTTGCCGAGCAAGTCTGGGTGTGGACAACATGTATTGGAAGATCGCAGCCACAATGCACTTGGACCCGGAATTGGGTGTAGCAGATAGCACCGCATTGTTCCAGAACACCCAATGATTGGCGGTATGAACAAATTCATTATCATTGTCATTGACGATGTGGATGCTCTTATCGCAGATCCAAGCATTGCAGATGGCCTTCAAGCGTGGGAGATGTATCACCTCATGGGAGAAGGCGTTCACCAAGAAGCACTCGCTTGGGGTGTTGGGTCTCGATCTCACGCCCGCAAGCCAGCAGCGGATGAGCCCACAAACGGAAGTCATCTCCGCCACGTTCGCAACACCACGGCGCCGCGCGGCCGTCATCACGCCCGGGAGGTCGAGCACGAGAACCGAACATGGGGAGTACCGGCCTGACGTGGCGGGGCAAGGCGGTGGCTGCAGCGCGGCAGCGCGCGATGGCGGCTCACGCGGACGAGCAGCGCGCGGTCGGCAGCGGAGGAGAGGAAGGTGAGCACCACACGCCCAGGATGTCCGCATGGACGCTTGCCCACGACGAGGCCTCCCCGCGCCCCATGTCGAATCTTGGCCTATTCTGGTAGTTCTGGGGCGTTCCGTCGAACAAAAAGACCCGGCGACGAAACTCCAGTGGGTACACTGTAGAGGAGAGGCAGGACTCACCGGCGTTGTCGGCGCCGGAATCCGTGGAGGGCATGTACCCAAGCGATCTGCTGCGCCGCCAATGCCTGTTTGGCTGATCTGATATCATGGGTGCTGAAGTGGATGAGCAGGAATTGGGCTTAATGGTTGGATAGAGGAAATTATTGTGGGCCTAATGGTAATGAGGCCGTGTGTGTGAGTTGGGCCTACAAACCCACGTCAGGCGCTGAACGAAAGTTTAAGCCCACTACCCAGCGCGTGTAACTGAATCGTTAACTGAAACTATGAACTCCCATCTTGTTCTGCTGTTCTTTCGTCCCCAATCTATCTGCAATTTCCCTACCCATTCTTCTATCTCTGAAGGAGGACCGTGACAATGTGTATTCCAGATTCATAGCACAGGTAATTTACTAACATATTTTGGGCAGCTATGATTTAAGAACTAAGAGGCAGACAGCATGCCTCTAACAGTAGCAGAATATTTGGCCATGCTGTTCCAGAAGGTAAAACAGTGAAAATAGGAAGGGATAAACAGCATGAGATTTGCCAATTAAAAACTTGCATATAGACCATTTGAGGCATATACATAAGCACAGCAGAAATCAAGTTCTGCCGATGATCTCACTTCTTCCCCCTAATTAAAGCTCCCTCACTATACGGACAGGGATTGGGGAACGGAGCACACATAACTCTCCAACAGATTGAGTTACAAACCATCATGCGTGACAGCACACTGAACCTTTCAGAGCAAACCGCATCACCTGACCTGACCACCCAGTAGATCAGATTTGCTCCTGAAGCACATCATTCTGAAGGAAACAACCACACCGGGAAGCCGAGGCTGCGCTCCGATGCGTGAGTGATGCAAGGCGATGGAGGAAAAATGGGCCCTGTCCTACCATCTCTCATGCTGTACACAAACGCATCGCGAGGGTTGTAATGATCGGGACCAAAGTAGATGCGGTCACCTTCAACTCCGTCATGCTGACCAGCAGGAAAGGACTTGCATCCGCCTGAGCCAACAAAGATGCAGTCGCTGCCGAAGCTGTGGATCTCAGTGACTGCAGATCGGTTCGCGCTCAAATCCATCGCGAACACTCTGACCTTAACTCTGTGCCTGGCTTGGTGACCACCATGACCATTGTATCTGATGATCAGTAACAGCCTTCCATGCCACTCCACCATGTTGCAGCTCAGTTCATGAGCGGACACAAGAGTGCGAGGGAGGACCCTTTCAATGAAACAATCCCTCATGCGAGAGATGGTGACCCCGAACTCATCATCACTGAGCTCGAACGCGAAGAGGCACGGCGTGAACCTCCAGAGCATGTATAGCTTCCCCTGGTGGAAGGCGATGTCGACGTGCCCCGCGAACAGAGCATGGTGGCAAACGCGCCATGACCTCATCCCGGGTCTCCAGAGCGCGAGCTCAGGCCTGGACCAGCGGATCATGAAGGCGACCGCGATCCAGCGGTTGGGCTCCGACTCCGGCGAAGCGGAGAGCGCCACTCTGCGCAGAGAGCAGTCGTAGGTGCCCAGGTGCGGCAGGCGGCGCACCTCGTGGGAGAAGGCGTTCACCATGAAGCACTCGCCGACGGCCTGCCCAGCGGCGCCCACGAGCCACGCGTCGGAGGACCCCACGCAGTAGGCGTTCCCGGCGTCCAGCCCCGGCGGCATCCAGGCGCGGCGCGCGGCCGACAGCACGCCGCCGGGGGTCAGGCCCGCGAACCCGAACCTGGGGAGCACCAGCAGGGGCAGCGGCGGGGCCACGCCGCGGCCGCGCGCGGCGTCGCGCCACTGGCGGCACACGGCCCGCACCCTGGCGCGGTCGGCCAGGCAGGGGAGGAAGCGGAGCACGACGCCCAGGGCGTCCGCGTGGAGGCCCGCCCACGACGACTCCGGCGGGTCCGCGCCGCCCGCGTCAGTCCTCGCCCTCTTCTCTTGGGACATTTCGTCGAACATCTCACCTGCACGAGCAGAGAACCACCTGTGACTGTGACGCCCCCGCGGCAACCAAATTCAACGGCCCCGGCCGGCGACGCACTCAATACGAGAGAGAGGGAGGGAGTAGGTGCTCACCGGCGGCGGTGTCGGCGCTGGAATCCATCGCCGCTGCAGAACAGCGCCGTGGGCCTCTTTTACCTGACGAATCCGAACATCCGAGCAAACTGAGCTAAAGAAGCAGCAGTAAGAATCGAGCAGGTTTTTTCCCCATCAATCGACGAGATAGTAGCTTACGAATTCGGAAACCTGCGATTGATTGAATCGGCAATCTCGTTTTACAGCAGGTTATATTTCTGAGATTGAGATCGTCTTGTTCTTCTGATTCAAAAGGGCGAAATGGTTTGCATTGTACAGTGAAGAGCCCGAGCTTAACCGGGCGCGGCTCAAACAGTGCCTTTGCCCCCTAAAAATGGTTTGTTTCCTTTCAAAAATCACCAAAAATCCAAAAAATAAATAAATAGAGATCAGGGTAAGGGGATTTAAGGTTCGGCACAGATCTAGGGTTTCGTGGTGCAGATGATTTACCAGATTTGGCGGAAAACCGATGGTCGGTGAGACTGGACGAACGACGAGGGGAGGACGATGCAGTATGCAGGATGGCCGGTGATGATGAAGATCTTCCTGGGGTTGACGTCTTTCAATCGTTTGTGTCGACGATAGTTGAGGATGGTAGTGGTGTCACCAGAGCCGATAAGGGTGGTGGCGGTGGGAGAAAGGCTGGCTTCAGTCGAAGATCTTGGTGTCGAGGGACTAGAAAGGAGGAATTCTTGGGTGGGGACTAGGAAGGTCTTGGTGCCGAGGGACTAGAAAGGAGGAATTCTTGGGTGGGGACTAGGAGAGTCGAGGATGCAGAGCCTTTAGGTGCGAGAAATGGAGATGCCGCCGATCTTAGATGGGAGAAGAAAGGAGAAAGGGTGGGTGGGATTTATCAGGCAGGGCAAGCGGTGGCGGTGCATCCAGGCCTGCGCGGGAGAAGAAACGTGAAAGAGGTAGGTGGGGAATAATTAGGTTGGAAGCGAGCGGTGGCGGAAGAGGGAAGAAACAAAATAGGATAAGTTTGGATTAATTGGTTCAGATAAGCGGTGCAAGATAAGCGACGCAGATGGATTTCAGACATTTTGGCCCTGGATCAAGCCCTACAACCTATGGCTCTTGTAGGATCATGCTGGAATAGGATGCATGGCCCGAATAATTTACTTTAATTATTTTCTATATAAAAAAGTTCCCACACTCTGTCCGACTGGTAGTCGTTGATGTTGATTTGTTGTGAGAGAAAAATACCGCTGGGAGGCTAGTGTTGATTTGATGTGGGAGAAAAATACTACTGATTGGTAGATGATAAACCAGACGAACAAGGCGGTAGCCTGACAACTGGGGACGGAGCTAGCAGGGGCCATGAGCCCCCTCGTGAATCGTGATCTCATTTTTTTTCTGTTGAATATCTTTAGATAAATAATATAACAGATGCATATTTAGTATGGTATTTGATCGATGAATTAATATAGCTGCCCCCTCCCCCTTAAATCCTATAGGTTAGCCCCTGCTGACAGCACAAAATTTAGGTCTGAATTCTGAAAATAATAGACTTGTTTCGGTCAGTTTGGATTTTGCTCAAATCTATTGAGGGAAGAAACGAAAATGGCAAATGAGGTTGGTGCTTAACTTGAGTAGCTCCATCTGGATTCAGTCCAGTCCAGAAGCCAATCCCAAGGCCAGAGTATCGCCTCCATTACAACATGCAACTCTACCACGGAAGCATCAGATACGTATACACATGCTCAATTCCACTATCCCAATTTAGCAGCTACATACAGATTGCCGTATAAGCTCGGTGGTTGCCGTTTTAGCCGCATTTCAAATTTGAATGTCCTTCTCGATCAGGCTTCATCAATAATAAGCAACGAAGATGAGTGTGAAGGTCAAAGACTTCTGGAAGGAAAATAATCATCATTGACCTTGATTTGGTAACTAACCACGGTAATACACTCCATCTCCATATGACAGAAAGATGGATATTTGAACACTATATAAGCTTTGACAATGTCAATTTTCACCAACAGAGCATTATCATTTATCAATAAATCCGGGATAATGTCACTTTTTTTTTAGAATGTCACTTTTCTATGTCATGACTCATGATCTCCGCTAACATCCTTTCAACTGGTTAGCCCAACTTTGCTAAGGGAAACAGCATGCCATAAACATAGACAAAACATCCCAACCGAGTTTCGTATGTTTCTAGCCACAAACGGCAATTCCACCTACTCCACTGAGCGAGATGAGCGTCCCCCCACCCGGCCCCCGCCGGGCGACCGGCCACGGCCGGCCGCCGTGCCGGCAACCCCCCTGCGCATCCTCCGCCGCGCCCCTCACCAGCGACCCCACACCGCCCAGATCCACACCCTGCAGACCCGGTTCCCCACCAGCGCCGAAGAAAGCTTCTTCTTGGAGACACCGCCGCCGCCGCCCGCCAGAGGTCAGCCACGACGCGACGAGGTCGAGATGGTGCCGGATTCGCCGGATCAGCGGCCGACCCAGGCGGATCTGCCACCCTCCTACGCGGAGGTCGTCAGGCGCGGGCCGTTGACGCCACCCCACCGGCCCCGCCGCACGGCCTTTACTCCGCCCCGTCGCCCCCCGGCAGGTCGACGCATTCAATTCCCGGATCCTCCGCGACACGGCGAGCGCAGAGCCTGGATCCGCCGTATCGGGCCATCGCGTGGGCGGAGCCGCTCCCCTGCGCAGCGCCGTGGCATTCATCACGGCGCAGGAACTCCAACCCACCGCGACAAGACCGCTCGGCTAAGCGACGGGTGACGCGCAGGCGTCGCAAAGCCAAACAGGCGCTGAGCCCGGCCAGCGCGATACGCGGCGACGACCCGCCACCAAGACGCCATGAAGGGGCGCATTCAAGCCGCCCTCCCTCTGAAGCACGCCACGCCTTCCACCGGGCTACAGCGGGGCGCTACTTCAAGTGCCTCGCGAGGGACCACCGAGCTGCGGCATGTCGTGACCCTGTCCGCTGCCTCCTCTGCTTCCACTCGGGGCACCGGGCGCGGGACTGTCGGCCTCCTCCACCACCACCCCCGCCACCACCTCCCCCGCCGCCTCCGCCGCCCCCACCTCTCCCGCCGCCGCCTCCACCGCCGCCGCCACCCATGGCGATTGGGGATGCGCACACACGTCCGGAGGTGGAAACGGTGTTCGTCCCCAACTCCTACGCCGTGGCGAGGGATGCACGGGACTGGGAGGCCTGTGCACTTGTCCCGTGGGCAATGCATTTGCCGCCGCACGCCGGCGCCCGCGACATCGAGCGCCTCATCACCGAAGAGCTCAACCTCCAACCGGGGGACCTTGCCGTCACTCTTCACCAGCCTGAACCGTACCTGGTTCGATTTGTCCACCCACATCATGCGGCGGCGGCAGAGATCAGGGGCCGCTTCCAGGGGAGAGGTATTGATCTTTGCTTAAGGCGGTGGCGCAGTCTCACGCACGCTCTTGGGCTCAGATTCTTCTACAGGGTGAGACTCTGCCTCGACGGGATCCCACCCCATGTGTGGACGCCGGACATCGTCGAAAGGGTGATCGGTCATCGCTGCGCCCTGCAGTACATCGTCACCGACCTCGTCCAGCCGGCAGAAACGCGCCACATTGAGCTCTGGGCGTGGACCCTCGACCCCAGCAAAATTCCCAAGAAGGTGTGGCTCTGCTTCACTCACCGACCGATCGACGGCTCCTCGGCGGTGTTCGTTGCCACGGAGAAGCCGCCGGACGCCTGGCACCAAGGCGTTCACTATGAGTGTCAAGGGGTAACACCTGGACAGATCCGCTGGGGGGCGACCCAAGCGGTTGTAGGTTAATGGAGGGGATCGGAAACTAAGAGCGTAGGTGGTAGTTCGAGGAGAACTCGAATCTGGCGAGAATGGCTAAGGACACAAGGGTTTAGGCGGTTCAGCCTCGGAGAGTAAAACCCTACGCCCGTATGCGATGGAATTATCGTGAAAGGAAGTCCTCGAATGGAGCTCTAGGCCGCCTTATATGGTCAACGGGCTAGGGCTTCCATTCGAGGTCGGTGGACCCTCATCGGGATCGGTTACAAGTTAGGAATGTCAACTTCTGTGATTACAGGGTGAATCCCGCGATCTGTGGACCTACTGGCGGCGCCGAGCCGCAACCTGGGGGAGAAACTTGCGCCACAAGCCCGGCAGGTCTTCAGGGATCTGGATAAGGTCTTCCGGAGTCTTCCAAGGTCGCCGGGGTTGTGGATAAGGTCTCCGGGCCCACTTGCAGGTCGGTGGGGCTTCTGATAGGTCGGGTCCACATGGTAGGGACCTCTGCGACCCTGGTCAGTGGGGACCCATGGGTACCCATGTCTCTCAAGCCTCTGATCGACGTGTAGGCGTAGCGGTCGAGACAAAGTCATGTCGAAGCTTGATGAAGTCATAACGCCGTCAAGGTCGCGCAGGGTGCACGAGGATCCAAAAAAAGAAAACCATCTGAGCGCACACGAAGCCAAACATCAAGCTCTTGGAACGCAGGTCCAGGAGTTTGAAGTGAGGGCAAGGCGCTGTCGTGTTGAAGAACCGCCGACCTGACCAGAGTCAAATAAGATCGTCATGCCGTCGAAGAAGGTCCTTGCACTGACCAAAGGGAGGTCGAGCAAAGACGTAGCGGGAGCTTGCTGCCGGTAGGTCGATGCGACGTAGAGGGAGAGAGCGTCGCAAGACGCACTCGTGGAGTAGCCCTCGAGCAGTAAGGCGACCTGCAAGGTCGGGTTGGTGCTCGAAGAATAAACCGAGAACCTACGGCCTTCTGCTTGAACTTTTAAGATGCTCTGCCCACTGAAAAAGACAAGCCATCCAGAATCTTTGTGAAGCAGAGTCAGGTGCCAGGAGTCTTTGTCGCGCAGCGTCCCACGGGCGTACTGTATGAGCACGGGGCCTGCCCTAGGTAGAGATGCGGCCGCTGCCACTAGGAGACAAAAGCTGAAAAGTTGTCATCAGGCGTTCAGCAGACGTGTCAGCAGACCCAGAAACGGACAAAGACCTCACGCTCCACGTGGTAACAGTGTTGCGGATAAGGATGCTGCGTCAGCAGACGTGTGGACAGCAACCAAAGCGGAGCTCCACTGCTATAAATAGGAGGCCGCATTGCTCGCTTCTTGAACCAAGCTAGAGTACCACGACAAAGCGGCTTGATAATTATGCAGCGCCCTGGTCTTGTGTGCGTCCACCAGAGCGTATTGCTAGAGAATCATCTCTTAGGGCTAGAAGAATGCTTGCGAAGTTGAGAGAACTCCACCAATCTCTGCGCCCGCCCCCAGTGAGGAATCCAGGTGCAGCATGGGGCAGTACATGCCTTGACAGGCCTTGTGAGCGGAGGCCTAATGTGGTGTTGGAAACCATCATGCTGCGTCGGGAGGGGCTCGAGGTGAAGCTGGTCCCATTTGGAATCTTGTGAGAGCACCCTAGCAAAAGATGGGACTCCACAGGAAACCTTCTGGGGCTAGAGTAGAGGTGGCTGTGTGGCAGCCGCGACCTCGGCGGCGGTAGAGGTCTCCAAGTAGGTCCTGAAGCTAGAAGAAAGCTTGCGACACGCTTCATCAGTCTAGGTTGCGCCGTAGGCACCATATAAGGTAGATCAGGACCTTTAATATGTTTGTATCTTGTAATTGTCCTAGGGCCAAAGTCTGTTGTAGCTTATGAAGCTTTTATACACATACTTGCATGGCAACTGATGTGTCTTGACCATTGTGATGAGGCGCCCGGGCAGCAATGGCATGGCCAAGGTCCCGGCGGGGTTGTGTTAGCACGCCGACCTTCAGAAGGCCATAGTAATTGACAAGAAGACCCATGTCACAGGTCAACACGGCCACGGCAGCTGGCACAACGCAGGTGTCATCCGAACTCGAGGGTCGTAACCGACCTAGAAAGCAATGGGGCCTCAGCTAAGAGCTGTGAAGAGGACCGAGAGGTCGTCAACGGGCGGTAGAGCCTTTAAGCACGGAGCCGTTGATAGGATGTCATTGTAGGTCGAGGCGACCTAGAAGGCATGTAGGCAGCTGGGCCTAGAAGACGTGGTGTGAACCCGCCGTGAGGAGGCCGAGGTGACCTAGAAGGTTGCCGGTACCTTGGCGACCTTGAATGGGCGATAGGGCTGGCCCATAGGTCGTCCGTGGGTCTTGGCGACCATGAATGTCACACCGGAGATATTTATGTTTGGGGGCTTGAATGTGGGGCATAACAAGTCCACGTCGGCCGGAGTCTTGATCGGGCCGTGGACGCAGATTCCGTCTGAACTAATTCTGCCATTTTCTGTTAGGGCCGAAGAGCCGTTGGGCGGTAGATCCAGGAGGCGAGCCGTTGGGTCGCCGTGATTTTCGCCAAAGGCGTTGGGCGTGGCGCTGTTCCTTGGGGCCCAACTATATAAGGCCGGTCCATGGGTTGGGGACCTTTACTTGCTTTCATTTCCACTCTGCGCTAGGGTTCCACCGCCGTTCCATTGCTCAGAGAGAACAGCAGCGCCGCCGTGCTTAGGTCTGCCACGCACCGCAACCTCGCATGCGAACCAAGACCCTCGTAGTGTTTAGATCCAAGTCCACCGGCTTCGAGGAAGAGAAGATGGAGCGGGCACTGCCCGCCCACCGCACTATCTCGGGAGCCGTCCGTGGTGACGCGGAGGAGCGCATCCGAGCCCCGGCGACCATGCGGGTTGCCGAGGCCCAAGGAGGTCGGAGGCCGGCGGTGGGCGAGGAGTTCCCGACGGAGGGGACCGGCGAGACCGTCGTCTTCGTCGTGCACATCAAGCGCGTATTCGGGGTCCCTGCGGGTGACTTCTTCCGCGGCCTCCTCTTCTTCTACAGGATCGAGCCGGTGCACCTCGTCCCCAACGCCATCACCATCGTCTCCTCATTCATTCACCTCTGCGTGGCCTACCTCAGCATAGCGCCACATTTCCATTTGTGGCGCCATTTCTTCGAGCTCAAGAAGACCGGGAAGGCCGAGGTCGTTGGCAGCGTCGGCTTCATGCTACGTCGGTACATGAAGCCGTAGTACATCGACCTCGTGTTCCCCGACAACACCGGCCGGAAGGTGGGTGGTTCTACCTCGACAACCCCGCACGGCGGCTTCGACAGACGGGCGAGTTCTCGCCCCTTCCCGGAGTGGACCAATCAGCTCACGTCGCGCGAGACTGAAGAGCTGCGCCCTCTCCTGGACGACCTAGAGAGGTTGAAGGCGGAGGGGCTGACCGGTGGCGCGGTGGCTATAAGCTTCTGCCGTCGGTTGATACAGCCCATCCAGGACCGGGTCCACCCGGCCTTTGAGTACTGGGGCCAGTCCGACCCCACCCGGGTCGCCAAGCGCAAGGTCTCCAAGGGGGAGATGGCGGCGCGGGTGAAGAACATCTTCGGCGGGCGCATCCGTGACCGAGAGTGTCCCAAGGCACTCGGAGTGTATCGACCTTCCGATGCAGTGAGTCTTCGACCTTGGTTTTCATCTAGCTTAGATCTTGAGCCATTGTGACGCAGGTCTTTTTATCTTTCTTGTCTCTTGTCTTGTTTTCAGCATCGTGAAGGCATCTACTGGTGCCCTGCACCACTGCGCAATGAAGAGGAGCGCATTTACAAGGTCCGTGCTGCGGCGGACGCGCAAGCGACCCCGCAGTAGTGTATAGAGGAGTATATCTCCGATTCTTCAGTGGGGAGCGATGACGACGCTCCCACCGCTAGGAGGGCGCCTCCCAAGGTCGCCGGGCTTCAAGACACACAGCACACGGCGCAGGGAAAGATGTCCGCCTCGCCGCTTACGATCGCGGCCACGCAGACGGCGGAGGCCAAGAAGAAGAAGAGGAAGAGGACCGGGCCCGCTGTGTCGGCGGACACGGCGACAGTCAGTTCCGGTTTTGAGACCATCAACGTCGAGGATGAGGAGGACGATGCCAAGTCGCCGAGCGCAGTGACGGTCCCATCCGCGGAGACGCCCCATAGAGCGGCGTCAACGGAGGAGGGGGCGACGGAGACACCCCATAGGGCTGCCGCGGCGGAGGAGCGCCCCAGGTCGGGCGCTGACACATTGGGCGACGCCGAGTCGCAGAAGAGGGCGAGGAAGGCCCCTCCTAAGCCCTGCAAGCCCGGGCTGAGGTCGGCGACCAAGTGAGTCACAAGACTTATTCCCATCCTTGTTTTGTGCACAAATTCCTCTGCTGCTTCTGATCGTTTAGGCCACTGCTTGTGCGCAGAGTACCCCCGACCACGTCGGAGAGCGCCAAGAATGCCTCAGGCCAAGAGGCGTTCGGGAGCAAGGGGAAGGAGGCGCCGGTGGAGCAGTCGCCGGCGGTCTCAGCGGCTAATGTCACGAGCTCGGTCGCTGGGACTGGGGCGGCATCTGCGGTGGAGAAGGACGGGGCCAGCGCCACTCCGCCCGCTGGGGGCGAGCAGGACGTCCTCTGCATGGCCGACCCGCAGCCGACGCTGGATCTGCAGACCGCGGAGGCGGGCGGGGCCAATGTCGAGGACGACGATCGTCAATGCCTGTACGTCAGGACCCCATGGGAGGGCGACATCATTGCCGACCGCCGCGATGTCGATGAATTTAAGGAGGCGTCGCGCACGATCGGGCGGACACTCGCGGTAATGATTCGTGTCTTGACACTTCAATCCTTGTCCCTGATCCCGGTTGTCTTGTAAGGTCTCAGATCTAAGTTTGTTTCCTTCTGTTGTAGTCGCTTGCCGAACGAGCTTAGGCTCGGGCAGGTTTATTGAGGGAGGCGGCCAACGCCCACGCAGAAGCTGCCACGGCTCGAGAGGCTACTTTGCAGGCCAAGGTCGAGGCCGCACAGGAGATTCAGCGCGTGAAGGAGGCCATGGCTCGCCAAGCAGAGAAGGAGGTGGCCTCCTTAAAGAAGAAGCTGGAGGTCACCGAACGGAAGGCGAAGGATGCGGCTGACGACCTCCAGGCCGTGGTAGAGGGTAAGTTTGCTAGGTCACCAAGGGTTGAATCTGTGTACCCCGTGGGTCTTTTTTTTCTAACTTCTTGTCCTTGAATGAATTCAAGCGCCAAGGAGTCTGAGGACACCCTGAAGAAGGAGTTGGCGGAAACCAAGGATCAAGTGAAGATCCTTAAGGAGAGGACCGCGGAGGTCCAGCAAGGTGAGCAGTTCTTTCGCCACAGCGGTGTATTTTGACTTGCCGCCATTGCTCCGGTGAAATCATAGGTCTCTCCCAATTGATAACGCAGGTCTGGGGAGGGAGCTTGCCGACCTCAAGGAGGCCGCGTAGTACGTGATGGACATCTACGTCCCCCAAGAGGAAGGGGCGCCGCCAAAAGGGCTGGTCGACCGGCTGGATGAGGCCGAGAGCCGGATCAAGGACCTGCTGCTGGACACCGCCAAGCTTGCGGCGGCTGCGGTGTTGTCGATGGAGAAGTACCACGAGCCGTCGTTCGACCTGCAGAAGGTCTCAGAGGACGTCGACCTGTCCAGCTTGGTGAGGCCCGAGGACATCGTGGCGGCCATAGAGGAGGTCGTCAACAAGTTCGATTTCGGCACTGACTGAGAAGTCGAGCTATAACATGTTGCAGGTGTAAGTTAGGCCGAGGCCTAGCAAATGTAAACAAACTTTTGTCGTAATAAAGCTTTTGCAAACTATATAAATTGTGCGCATCATTTGATTCGCGAGGACAATCATTATGTAAGCTCGAAAATAACTGGGTCGCGAGGGGTGCCCTCCGCTAACCCAACTCAGTGGAGGAGCTTCTGACTGCGGCGGCTCAGATGGAGGCTTAGGCACGGGCGCGTGAGGAGGGTCATGGACCCTAGGTCTCGCAACCCAGCGACTTAGGAACATTCATAAAGAAAGTAAAAGCCAAACATGTGATGGATACACGTAAGCGTAAGCCCCTTCAGGTCATGAGACCCTTAGGTTGGCAAAGCCAAGCCCCCGAGCACTTCGGGGCCTAACCTAGACCAAGCCCCGGCGTTTGAGGGGAAGGGTAAAAGCAAGTAAAGGGAGACCAAGATGCAGGTCGACAGAGGGACTGCCGAAAGGAGTCTCTTTCTTTATTAAATGGAAATTACAAAAGGGAAGAGTACATAGCTTTTATTTTGGTACACATCTTCTAAGGATAGAAGCGACGCAGGTGCTCGATGTTCTAGACGTTCGGAACGCCTTAACCGTCGGCCCACTGGAGGCGATAGGTCGCCGGACCGACGACCTCCATTACGATGAAGGGGCCTTCCCAGGGCACGGAGAGCTTGTGCATTCCCTTGGTGTCCTGGATGCGTCGCAGGATGAGGTCGCCCACGTTGAAGGATCGTTCACGCACGTTGCGGTCATGGTAACGACGTAGCTGCTGCTCGTGGCGTGTGTGCCGCATCAGCCAGCCACACGGTGTTCCTCAATGCTGTCGAGGTCGACCTTGCGCGTCTCCTCGGCTGTCCCTTCTTCGTAGTGTTGGATACGCGGGGTGCCAAAGGCTAGGTCGGTAGGGAGGACGGCCTCCGACCCGTACACCAGGAAGAATGGTGAATAACCCGTGGCTGAACTGACCTGGGTCCGGAGACCCTAGATCACGTGCGGAAGCTCAGCTAGCCACCTGGTGGCGTATTGGGAGGCGTCGTCGAAGATGCGGTCCTTGATGCCTTGGAGCACCATGTCGTTCGTGCGCTCGACCTGGCCGTTGCAGCATGGGTGCGCCACCGAGGAGTAGTAGACGTCAGTTGTCTTGGCGTAAGTCCCAAGTCGATCCTGTGAAGGCCGTACCTAGGTCGGTGACAATCCTGTTGGGGACACCGAAGCGGTGGGTGATGTCTTCCATGAACTTTGCCGCCTCCTTTGATGTAACAGTGGCGACAACTCGGACTTCGATCCACTTTGTGAACTTGTCCACCGCCACTAGGATGTGCCTGTAGCCACCAGGGGCCATTTTGAAGGGTCCCACCGAATCGAGGCCCCAGATGGCGAAAGGCCAGGACGGAGGGATTGTCCTCAGAGCTTGTGCGATGCGTCTGCTGCAAGAACTGGCACCCTTTGCATCGACGGACCAGGTCTTGAGCGTCGGCCAGGGCGGTAGGCCAGTAGAAGCCCGACCTGAAGGCTTTTCCCACCAGGTTGGTGGAGGCTGTGTGATTGCCGCACTCTCCACCGTGAATCTCCTGTAGGAGCTGGAGACCTTCAAATTTGAGGATGCATCTCATCAGGACGCCGTTGGAGGCGGACCTCCGATAGAGCTCAGTGCCGATGACGACGTAGTTGGCGCTGCGCCTAACGATTTTCTCGCGTTCGACCTTGTCTTCGGGGACGCGCTGCTCCAAGATATAGGCGATGAAGTCGAGGCGCCAGTCATCTTCGGCTTTTGCCATGAGGACGTCGCGGCCGCCCGGAGGGAGCACGTCGCCGGATGACGATCCGGTCATCGAGGAGTCCGATCAGCAGTTCGTGAGGTCTTGGGCGAACACGCACGACCAGCGCACACTTGGATCCTAACTTGGAGAGGACGTCGGCCGCCACGTTGTTGTCGCGGCAGACGTGGTGGAATTCCAAGCTTTCAAAGTGAGCCTCGTGCTTCCGTATCTCAGCGCAATAGGCATTCATCGAGTCCTTCTTGATGTCGCACGCCTTGTTGACCTGGTCGATGACGACCTTGGAGTCGCCGTAAGCGATGAGCCGCTTGATTCCCAGGGAAACGGCGATGCGCAGTTGTTGGATGCCTTGTAGTGTATCTGCAAGACGTACTTCAGGTGATCGCCCTGGGGGAGATGAAGAGTATGTCCGCGCCTGCTCCTTCGAGGTTCAGGGAACCATCAAAGTACATCTTCCAGTGCTCCGGCTTCTCCGTCGGTGGGGGTTGCTGGGTCTCGGTCCATTCAGAAATGAAATCTGCAAGGATCTGGGACTTGATGGCCTGTCTTGGACAGAACTCGAGCTCGAACTCGCCCAGCTCGACCGACCACTTGACGATGCGTCCTGTGGTGTAGCGGCTGCGTAGGATTTCTCCCAAGGGGAAGCTTGACACGACCTTGATCTTGTGCGACTGGAAGTAGTGCCGGAGCTTGCGCGAGGTGACGAGGAGAGCGTACAACATCTTCTGAGGTTGCGAATACCTAATTTTGCTTTGTCGGAGGACCTCACGTAGTAGAGTCATGGGCCAGGGGTAGGTTGACCTTCTTGGTTGCTCCGCCACGGGACATCTGACCACACCGGTGGACCGAAGATGTAAAGTAGCAAGGTCTCTTTGGGCACCGGAGGCACCATGACCGGAGGCGTCGTGAGGAAGGTCTTCAACTCTTCGACCGCCTGATCTGCCTCATCTGTCCACTCGAACTTGTCGGACTTTTTCCGCAACTTGAAGAAGGGCAGGCCTTTTTCCCCAAGCTTGCTGATGAAGCGACCTAGAGCAGCCATCATGCCGGTGAGCTTCATGACGTCTTTCTTCCTGGTAGGTCTCTTCATCCTGCGCATGGCGTCGACCTTAGTGGGGTTCGCCTCGATGCCCCGGTGGCTGACCATGAAGCCCAGGAGTTTGCCAGATGGGAGACCGAAGAAGCACTTCTCCGGGTTGAGCTTCCAGCGGTAGCGCCGGAGGTTGGCTAAGGTCTGGGCGAGGTCGGCGCTGAGGTTGTCCTCCACCGTGGTCTTGACAACTACGTCATCGACGTATGCTTCGACGTTGTCGCCGATCTGGGACTCCAAGCACTTATGGATGGCCTTCTGGTAGGTCGCTCCAGCGTTCTTGAGGCCGAACGTCATGGTGGTGTAGCAATAGATGCCGTGCGGCGTTATGAATGCCGTTTTATCTTGGTCATAGACCTTCAGGGCTATCTGGTGATACCCTGAGTAACAGTCGAGGAAGCATAGCAGGACGCTTCCGGCTGTGGAGTCGACGACCTGGTCGATGCGCGGAAGAGGGAAGGGGTCTTTAGGGTAGTGCTTGTTGAGATCGGTGTAGTCGATACACATTCTCCATTGACCAGTTTTCTTGGGTACAAGCACCGAGTTGGCAAGCCAAACCGGATTTTTACACTCACGGATAAATCCAGCAGCTAGGAGCTTTATTATCTCTACCCTAATGACCTCCTTGCGATCCTTCGCAAGCAGGTAACAGCAGCAGGCTTGGCCGTCTTGCTTACATCAAGGAGTGCTCACCAGCTCCTTGGAACACCCGGCATATCCGATGGGGTCCATGCGAATATGTCGGGCGTTGTCCCGAGGAAACCGTGAGCGTGAGTTCCTATTTCTCCCGAGGTTGTCGCCGATGACCATCGTTTTCTCGGGTCGGCAAGGCGAGATGACTTCTTTGTCACCGGCGTGGCGTCCCGTGGTGGTGTCGGTGCGCTACATTCGACGGTGAGGTCGCCGGGCGACCTTCGCCGCCGCGATCATGATGCCGAGGCGTCGATGCGGCGTCGTCGTGGCGATGTCTGTGGGCCTCGTTGTCGCACTTGAACGAGGCGATGAGGTCGCCGTAGACAGTGAGGACCCCGTTGGGGGCCGGCATCTTTAACACCAAGTAGGTGTAATGCGGGATAGCCATGAACCTGGCTAGCATGGGGCGACCTAGGATGGCGTGGTACGAAGACTTGAAGTCCGCGACCTCGAAGCTGAGATACTCCGTGCGGAAGTTCTCTTCCGTGCCGAACGTCACCGGGAGGGAGACCCGACCCATGGGGTAGGCCGTCTTGCCGGGGACGATGCCAAAGAAAGGCTCATCGCATTCTGTCATCCGCTTGAAGTCGAAGTCCATCTTCTTCAAGGTCTCGACGAAGATAACGTTGAGCCCACTTCCCCCGTCGATGAGGGTCTGAGGGAGCAGGGCGCCCTCGACTATGGGTTCGATGACGAGTGGGTAGGACCCGGGATCTGGGATGTGGACCCAGTGATCGGCCCTGGAGAACGTGATCGGCTGCTCCGACCACCGAAAGGGCTGTGATGGCTTGGTGTGGATGAGCTGGATCTCGCGCTTATCCTTGCGATAGCGCCTCCTGCTTGAGCTAGCTTTTAGGCCACCGACGATCATGTTGATCGACCTCTTGGCCTGCTGAAAGGGGCCATTGGGGTTACCCGCCACTGGCGGAGGAGGAAGGTCGCGCTCGTCACGGCGGTCCTCCGGCTGCTGGTTATCACGTCGCCGATCGTCACGGCGATCGTTGTCGCCTCGGCCACGTCGGTCGTCCCGGCGGTTGTTGTTGTAGCGACGTGAAGACGATCGATCGCCGTCACCTCTGGATCGCTTCGGGTCGTCGGGCGTACGGAACACTCTCTTGAACTGCGTGCATTCACGGATGGTGTGGGTGGCCCCCTCGTGGAACATGCAGGGGCTGTCGAGCACCGCATTGAACTCGTCGACGTTAAACGTCGAAGGTCGACGTCCTTCCGCCGTGAGCACCTCTGAAGGTCGCTTGCAGAGCTTGAGCTTGAATCGCCGGTGGTGCCGGAGACGCCCGCATCACGTTTAGCATCAGAGTCAAACTGATTGACCAGCGCCTCGTCGGTGTCGATGAGCTTGTTCACGACCTCCATGAGCGACGCGACTGTGGTGGCGCCCGACTCGTGGATCTTCTCGAAGACCTTGCGGTCTCTGACGCCCTTCTTATAGCTGTCGACGACCTGGTCATCCCGGATGCCGACACAGGTATTGCGGTTCTCGAAGAACCGGTTGGTGTAGTCGCGGAGCCGCTCGTTGGTCTTCATGGTGACCCTCCCGAGGTTGAAGGCGTTCCTAGGGTGATTATAGGTCGCCTGGAAATTTGAAGTGAAGGCCTGGGATAGGTCAGCCCACGACTTGATGCTGCCTGCCGGGAGGTTGTTGAGCCAGAGCGACGGCGCGTCGCCCATCACTAGCGGGAAGTAGGCCGCCATGTGATCGAAGTTGCCGCCGGCCGCCTTGATGGCGACGTAGTAGATCTACAACCAGATGTTGGGGTCGGAGCGGCTGTCGTACTTCTGGATGTTCGGCTTGAAGTTGTCGGGGTAGGCGACCGATCGGAGGCGAGGGGCCAACGCAGGGAAGGCGGTGATGGCCATGTCGTCGCCGCCGTCTCTGACCTGGGTGCCGCCTCGCTCTGCAGGCCACGACACCGGGATCGGTGGCGATCCAGGTTTGGAATAGGACCCTCAGGGTGGCCGTAGTCCGCCTCGTACTGGGCACGTCGCCTGTTCTCGACGTCGTGGCGGTCGCGCTCCTCACGCTCCATGATGCGATGGACGGCACCCGGAGGTCCGTACTCGCGATTGTAGTCCAGACGACGTCGCAGCTCCCGCTCCTCACGTCGCGATGGCGCTGATCGATGTAGCCGCGAGCGTCGCGGCCACGCCTGTTCTTGTCGAGGTTGGCGCGGAGGTCGCCGTCTTTCGCGCCATTCGCCCGAGGCTGGTCGGGGTTGTGCTGGTCGACTTCTTCCTGGATGGTGGGAAGTTTGCTGTGCGCAGGTTGATTAGATCGACTGCGTGAATGCCGGCTTGATGAGCATGCCGCGGACTTGGATGCCACGCTCCTTTCTTCTACCAGGGCTGTAGCAACCCGAAGGTAGGCCATGGCTGCATCAGCCTCGGGTGATGGGTTAGCTTGCTGGAGACATGCCATAACCGCGCCCAGGTTGGCCTGAGGGCTATTGAACGTCGGCAGCCCTGCCTCCTCGAACTCGAGACGCAGGTCTCGGGCACACGGAGGTACCGCCTGGCACTGCTCCTCCGCCCGTCACTGGGCGCGATTGGCGTTGCCCTGGATCCGACGTGCCTCCTCGGAGTCCGTCGCGCCGACCCTCGATGGTTCGTTTGCCGAAACCAGCAGGACCCGCCGCCGGATGGAGCTCTGGTCGTTGGGGGAGACGTGGATCCGGACCTTCTGAAACTCACCGACGTCTGGAGACGTGGGAGTTCACGTGCTGCGAGGAGCAGTACGCTCCTGGTTGATCTTCTTCCGCAGCCGGCAGCCGCGGATGGTATGTCTCGCGCCCTTGTGGTAGGTGCACGGTACGTCGAGCGGATCGCGGCGGGCGCGAAGCTTGGGCTTGAGGTCGCCAGATGACTCCTGCCGCCCAGATTGGATCTGGGAGGACTTGGCCGCCTGACGGATGTAAGCGTCGCTGGGTGGTCGCAGACCGAAGGGGAAGGCCTTGCGGTGCGACGCAGTCTCCGTTGAGCGCTGGGCTCTTTCGCAGATCTGGAGGGTCTCCTCCATCATGTCGATGACGCGCTCCATTCCCTGAACGATGTTATAGGGTTTGGGCGGGTGGGTCTCCGACGCCGATTGAAGCGAGCGCGGCGGTGCCACCGGAACCTTCACTGCGGTCGCCGAAGAGGCCGCAACCGCTGAAGTAGCTGAGGTCGCCGTGAAGGAACCGAAGCAGATCTCCACGGGGTTGCCGAGGACGTCCGCCATGCTCGTCGGGAAAACGACGCCAGATCGGGCCACCATGCTGCACAGCGAGTTCCCGATCACCCCTACCTGGCACGCCAACCGCTGGTGAGACTGGGAGATCCGGGGCGACCCAAGCGGTTGTAGGTTAATGGAGGGGATCGGAAACAAAGAGCGTTGGTGGTAGTTCGCAGGGAGAACTCGGAATACGGCGAGAATGGCTAAGGACACTAGGGTTTAGACTGGTTCAGACTTCCGGGGAGTAAAACCCTCGTCCAAGTGTGGAATTATGCGTGAAAGGGGAAGTCCCCTTGAATGGAGCTCTAGGCCGCCTTATATGGTCAACGGGCTAGGGCTTCCATTCGAGGTCGGTGGACCCTCATCGGGGTCGGTTACAAGTTAGGAAGGTCAACTTCCGTGATTACAGGGTGAATCCCGCGATCTGCGGACCTACTGGCGGCGTCGAGCCGTGACCTGGGGGAGAAACTTGCGCCACAAGCCCGGCAGGTCTTCCGGGATCTGGATAAGGTCTTCCGGAGTCTTCCAAGGTCGCCGGGGTTGTGGATAAGGTCTCCGGGCCCACTTGCAGGTCGGTGGGGCTTCTGATAGGTCAGGTCCACATGGCAGGGACCTCTGGGACCCTGGTCGGTGGGGACCCATGGGTACCCATGTCTCTCAATGAGGTCTTCATCCACATGCCAACTCTCGAGGACTTCACGGCCGTGAAGCACGACCTGCAGGCGGCGATCCACAACCCGGTCGGCGTGGAACCCGTTCGTTGCCGATACGATTGGCGCTACGGCCTGGTCGACGGGACGCCCAGCTCCACATGCTCGCCGTACTCGGCACGGCTGCCGCGGCCGCCGGAGGGGTGGGCGGATCGCTGTGCTGCGTGAGACGGTCACGGCCAAGACAGGCGCGCCGGGCAGGACGCACAGGACGACCGCACGAGACGGGACTCCAGGGCGGCCAGCGGTCACAACGACAACGCCTAGCATGGTCGCGGACGCCCCGAGGATTCTGAGCGCCGCGGCAGGGACGAGCGCGACAGAGCGCGCCAGCTTGGCCGCGGCAAAGACGACGACGACGGCACACGAGACAAGGGACGCCACTGCAACCGCACGCGAGAAAGTGGACGCGTCTCCTGCAAGGGCTTCTTCGTGGGGCGCTCACACCGCCGCGACGACAATGACGACGCGGACGGCAGCGGCAACGACTACCGTGGGTTGGGCAACATCACCGACGCCTCCTTCTGGGGCTTCGACGCCGAGGGGCCCATAAGTCGTGAACGCACGCGCTCGTCACCGCGGTGCGACTACACGTACCGCGGGCACGACAATGACAACAACACCGCGCGACGCATTCACGCTCACATGCCACGCAAGACGCCGCGGGGACGACACTACCAATGGCGAAGAGGCCAACTTCATCACCAGAACCTGCAGGCTCCTCAACTCCATCGACATGGACGGCGCTGGGAATGTTGCTTGGTCCGTGCCCGTCTCCCACATCTTCGACAAACTACGGACGGCTCTTCCTCATCCTGCGGCGGACGACGACGCAAACAAGGCAGGGAGGCACCGTCGGTAGAGGAGGTCGCAGCTCGGCGAAGATGGAGCTCACCTCGGCGCTACCTCGGCGAGAAGAAGGCACCAAGACAACAAGAACAAAGCAGCAAGGAGCCGACATGCGTCCCGATAGCACCGGCTGCTACAGGACGGCGTGGAAGCGTCCAACGACCTTCGTGACGACGCCCGACACCCTTGGCGGAGTGGATGCCTTGTTCGTACCTGCCACTGTGCCACTTGCAGCAGCCGGCGGCGAAAGGACACGACAATGCACCTTCAACATGTCTAAGGTGCGCCGAGTGCACGGCTCGGGCAAGCCGGCCATTCCCGCGGTCCAGAAGGCCCAGCGGAACTTGTGCCGCAAGCTCGGCATGGGCAACGACGAGCTGACTCCAATTGAGGAAATTCTACGTGATTTCATTGCCATGTTTCAGGGACCATTGCCGTGTAACACCCTAAAATTCCATCATTAAAATAATGTAGCAACATGGAGTTTTTGTTTTTGTTTTCTAAGGAAATAATAATTTATCAAATAAGTCATGCTCTAAAATATTTAAATATCATTTTGAGTAATTTGAGTGGCAACAAGTGCTTGTGCATCATTTTATTTGCATGGCTTATGTGTGTTTGTGTGAAGTTTTAAAAAGTTTTTAAAATGATTTTAGTCTTGAAAAGTTTTGAAAGTGTTTAAACTTTGAAAAGAATTTGAAGTTTGAAAAGGGTTTGCAAAAAAAACCCCAAAACCTCTTCCCCTCTTTCCCCTTAACCCTGCGGCCCAGCCTACTCTCCCCCGCCGGCCATCTTTCCTTCCTACCATCTCCGCTACGCCCACTTCTCCTTCCTCTCCTTCTCTCCCGACGCCGGCCCGCCTCGCCAGTCAATCCCCTTCCTCCAGCCGGCCTCCTCTCCACCTGTTACCAGAATCACCCGCCCGCTTCCGGCCTTTCCGCCTTTCCCCCTCCTTCAATCCGGCATTCAAGGCTCAGTTAAGCCCGGCGCCACTCCTCCCTCCTTCAAATTTCCTTCAGTTACCTTCATCAAGACCTTCCCCTGTGAATGCCATCAAGGCCGGCCGCCGTGGCCATCAATGGCCTCTCCGCCTCTGGCCACCGCTCCCTTCCCCTCTCCCTAGCCTATATAAGCCGAGGCCGAGCCCTGCCTCGCCCTTTTCCCTCTCTTCCCGCACCTTGCACGCTCTGCACCCCTCTCCATCCTCGCGCAGTGCCGTCGCCCTGAATCTTCCACCGGGCCATTGTCGGCCGTCCGGCTCTCCTTGTCACCGGTGGACGCCTTTCCCGGGGTCTCTTCGTCCTCGCTCGACGTCCGCGCCGTTCGCACGAAGACCCGGCGCCCCTGAACCCTTCTCCTCCCCGCCAACCGAGCCGCAGCACCCACCGCCGCCGCCGCCGAGGTGAATAGCCATGGCCGCCGCCCCTGTTTTGCGTCCATCGGCCTTCCCTCACCTCTCCCTCCATCGCACGCATAGGTACACCAGGGTCCCATCGCGACGCCCGGGAGCACGCGACCGAGGCCGCAACCACCTTCCCGGCGAGCGCCCGTGATCCCGTCCGCCCCTCATCGCCGCACGTCGTCTACACCGCCCCACCGCCGTCAACGAGCCCCTGGTGAGCTCCGCGCCGTCCTCCTCTTTCTCCCTGTTCAAACCACGTTGCAAATGGTGCCTCAGAGCCGGGCCGCCTTCTCGGTGATGCTCGTGAGCCCGCCAGCGCCGCCGCCGGCGGCCGCCGCCGCCGCCCATCGCGGCGGGCGACGTGCACTGGATCGATCCGGACGGTCCGATCGCGACTCTTCGCCTTTTGTATGGCAGTCAGTAGACTCGTGAGACCAGTCCACGCGACGGTCCACGGTCCCGCCAGCCGTCCATCACGCGAGGAACGGCACAGATCCGCGCGCACCCAGATCTCATACTGGTCAACCCAGCGCAGCCGCCGTCTTTTTGCAAAAAGGCCCTCGCACTTCTCCTTATCACAACCACATCCTTCCACCAGTGAAAACTCTTGCAAACAGGTCCTTTTCTTTACGAATAGACCCCTGATCTTCTTAGTTTTCCGCCAGCCGACCGATCCGCGATCAACGGTGAGATCGCAACCCTCAGAGTCAAAGTTGACCGTAACGAGCGAGTCTTTCCTCTGCCTTTTTGCAAATAAGCCCCTGCAGTTTTTGACTATCACAAAAATGCCCTTCCACCATCAAGAATCCTTACAAACAGGTCCTTGTTTTTATGATCTAGCCCCTGATTCCTTTAGATTCCTTCACCAGAGGTCCTTTTCACTTATTTTCACACATAAACCCCTCTGTTTATATGTATAATCATGTTTTAGGTCCCTGGTTTCTTGCGATTAAGCCCTCGAAGCCTGCTTTCTTCACGAAAAGCCCCACGAATCTTGTTTTAGCCATATCTTTTCCGTCTTTTATCTGTTTTAAGCGTTCTTGGTGTCCACGCGACCGTCTTTTCAAGCCCGTCAGTTTCAGAACCTTGTGTTTGGCTGTATCGTTTGCGTTTTAGCTCCGTTTCCACCGTTTCAAGTTACGTTAGGTTCATATCAACTCAAACTACGTGTTAGGACCAATGTTGAACATGTTCTTTGTTTTATGATTTATTTAAATAATAAATATGATTAAATCCTTATATACATGCTTTTCTAATTAAAATCTAATTAGAGTTTAACACGTGTTTTCACAAGAAAGTTAATATGATTAATACTAGTTAAATATTTCTTATAATTAAAAGTCAATTAGATGTATACCTTGGTTTTCATAATCAAACTTAAATTGACTAATGATTATGTAATTTGCTTTCTAAATAAAAGAAACATAGGCTATATCCCGAGTTTTTCTTAATCCAATGCTAATTTGATTAATATGAATATAAATGTGTTTTAAATTATAATTTGTTTAGTACAACTCGAAATATAAAGATATACGTTTAGATGCTTCACATGCTTCTTTTAAAGTAAATGTTTAATTTGCATAAATGATACTTGAATATTTATAAATAAAATTGGAATAAGTTATACACCGTTCCTTTTATATAAATATAACTTGCTTAATTATAAATAGGGCATTTCTCTGAAATAACCTATGCACATCTTTATTGAATTAAAATATACCAAGCACATAGCCTTGTGTGATATGATCTAAATCTCCCGATAGTCCCGAGTGTTTTTGCGTTCGCGATCCTAGAACCAAACCCCGTTCTCTTTTTAAGCCTTTTCTTGATTGGTGTATTGTTCTTAGTTGTTCTTGTTTGTTGCTTTGCATGTGTTGTTCCCGATGTTTGCTTCGAGTAGAAGATCGAGTTGTTGTTCGAAAGTCATGAAGATCAAGAGTTTCAAGTGAGCAAGAGCAGAAGAGCAAGAGTAGCTTTGTGTTGAGAAAGGCAAGTGGACTTCTCCCCCTGCATATTCTATTTTTGTCCCACACAACTTGCATGATAACTAAGTTTACTTTTAAATGTTGTATTGCATAAATTTGATGGGAAAATTACCTTTTTTTAAGGACATGACTAGACTTTTACCCTCATTACCTTGAATAACCCTTTTAAATAAATGTTTTGGGTAGAAATGCTTAGTTGCTATACTTTGGGTTGGTTCAAATGAATCTTTTGCTATATGATGAATGTTGATCATGATAACTTTGGTGATATATATATGTGTGTAGTTAATAACAAGATCATATGGTTTAATCGGAACATGGAGAACCACCGGAAAAGCAGTGCAACCACAGTCCATATGGCTCGGCTTAGCCAATTAATTAGGTGTGCGATTGCCGGTGACCTTATCCGAAAGGAACACAGGCTCGGGGTTGCGGGGGTATAGCCGGTCCTCTTGGCCATGATCTTTGCTAAGGTGCTGTCCACTAGGAAGGGTTATGGTCATACAGTACAGAATCGTGGGTTGTTGGTGCTGTTGCATACCTTTGTAAAGGCTTCGTAGCGTCCCTATGCAATCACACCTCGGAAGTGTGGTATTGTGCCTGATCAGCACATGCGTGGTTGGGTTTAAAGTTCTTGGGACTTTACGCGGTATGGTGAAAGTGTACAACCTCTGCAGAGTGTAAAACTGATCGATCAGCCGTGCTCACGGTCAAGAGCGGCCTGGACCCTCACATGATAATCAAACATAAAGATGAAATTAAATCGTGGTTTTCATATGGTTCTGAGATGAGATGCTTTCCTAAATGCTTAAGTGGGTTGGTATAAACTTACACCTAGTAAATAGGTGCTTGCTAATAAAATTTGACCAACATTAAAATACTAACCGCTGCAAACTCTTAGCCTATCCTTGATAGCCTTGCATCTTCCCCCACTTGCTGAGCTCCAACCATAAGTGTGCTCACCCTTCCTTACCCGCTGTTCAGAGGAGAACACTGGAGAAGAGTACTTCAACAACTACGATGAGTTCTGAGGCTTGTGTGCCCCCAGTCATGTGCCTGTGGAAGATGAAGATGGAGTCGCGTCTTCATAGTTATCGTTGTTCGTGTAAAGACCTTCGAGTCTAACGTCGAGTGTAATAAAGAGATAATGTAATGGTTTAACTCTTATCGTTTTTATTGTTGTTTAATGATATTTCACTCATGGCGTCTATCATATGTGTGTAAACTTGATCTGGCGCACATATGAGATGCATTTGGTTTTCTTGGAAAATCGGTGTGACATCTTAGGAGCACATCGTAGCTGCCACGACCATCTTTGGGCTCGACGGCGGCAGCGCACACCGCTTGCAGCGAGGCTCTCCTACGACATGCAGGGAGGCGTTTACAGAGCTTGCTCAGGACAATGAACCGGCCTAGCAAGCTCTGGCACATCTGCTTGCTCCAGCGCACAAGATTGCTACCTATGCATTTTTATTTCCTTCATGCGTCATCACTTGTTGTTTCGCCCTACTCGCCACGACCTTGAGACTCGTTGTTATTTCGCCACTGCATCGACCTTGGGCGTCTCATGTGTTTCATGAACTTCAAGTTGCCGAAACTCCTGTCGGTCTGCATGTCATCTGCATCTTCAACTATCGGCACTTCGTTCTTCTGTGCTTTCAAAGCCCGCTCTTCACCTCACGTTGCGACAACTACGAGCAAATCGCTCCCCATGCATGCACACCCGCACCCGCTGCGGCAGGCGGCCACAAACACGGCCACGCCCCTGCGACCGATCAAAATCCTTTTATGGATCACAACAACCTACAACTAATCTCCTGGAACATGAGGGGCCTCAACGCTGCGGCGCGCTGCTTGGCGGTGCATGAAACCATCGCGGCTACACCCTGCCAACTTGTGTGCCTTCAGGAAACCAAATTACAAATGATCGACCAATCCCTGGCAGCCTTCCTGGGAGCTTACAAACTCAATCGCTTCGCCTTCAAGCCGGCTGCGGACACCAAAGGTGGCATCCTCCTTCTGTGGAATGACTCCGAAATCGAGCTGTCCAACATCCGTGAGGGGCGCTTTTCTATTTCGGCTGAGGTAACTTTGCGCTCAACTTTGGCCTGCTTCACCGTCACCGGGGTTTATGGTCCCTCGAGAAGAGCAGAAAAGATCGCCTTCCTAAACCACTTGCGCAGACTTACACCGGAAATCTCGCAGAAATGGCTTGTTTTGGGAGATTTCAATGTTATCTATCGAGCCCGCGACAAGAATAACAGGAACCTCAACATTAGCCTAATGCGACAATTCGGCCAAGACCTTTGGAAGCTGGTGAAAGAAATCCATTTACAAAACACGAAATTTACGTGGAGCAACGAACGACGCCACCCTACCTTGGTCCGACTTGACCGCTTCTTCTGTAACCAAAACTGGGACATGGCTTTTGAAAACTGTAACCTCCATGCGCTGTCCTCCTCCCATTCAGGATCATCGCTTATACGCTAACAAATCAAACAGGGCCAAGACGCGCAAGACCCTTCAAATTCGAGATTTTTTGGTGCCACCTGCCGCACTTCCAGGAAAAGGTGGCTGAAGCTTGGAACGCACCCACCACGCACACCGAGCCTTTCCACAGGCTTGGTCACAAACTTCATCACACTGCAAAGGCGTTGAAGACCTGGGCCTCGTCCTTCCTCTCCGAAGCTCGTCGAAAACTTCACATGGCTCAAGAGGTCATCCTCAGACTAGACGAGGCACAAGAGTTCCGACAACTCTCGGATGCCGAGTTCACTCTAAGGGCAAGGCTAAAGAGGCGCATTCTGGGGTGTCTAGTGGTCGAGAAGGCAAGAAAGAAACAATGTGCCCGAATTTCTTACATCAAAGAAGGGGACGCCAACACCCCTTCTTCCATCTGAGGGCAAACGACAGGCGCTGGAAGAACTACATACAACGACTAAGCTCAGGGGCGGGTTGGGTAGTCACTCATAACGACAAACAAAACATTATTCAGAACCACTTCGAAAGCGTCATGGCGGACCTACCGCCACGCGTCCGCGACTTCAATTGGCATGTCCTCCAGCTAGAAACACCAGACCTATCTCCCTTGGACAGACCTTTCTCCGAGGAGGAGATCTGGCAATTGATTTGCCAGATGCCACAAGATAAGGCGCCGGGGCCGGACGGCTTCACGGGGCATTTCTTCCGCAAGTGTTGGCAAATAGTGCGACACGACATTGTGGCAGCCATTAATTTGTTCTATGACCTGCACTGCCACGACCTCAACCTCATCAACAAGACCAACATCATCTTATTACCTAAGAAGGAGGGGGCAGAGGACATTCGCGACTTCAGGCCAATTAGCCTCATACACGCCATCGCCAAAATCATTACAAAGGTTCTTGCGTTGCGACTTGCACCACTAATGCACCAACTCATTTCCGCCTGCCAAAGTGCCTTCATCAAGAAAAGGAGCATCCACGACAACTAACTTTATGTACGCAATCTCACAAGAAGGTTCCACAGAACCAAAACGCCGGCTCTACTACTCAAGCTTGACATCTCCAAGGCCTTCGACTCTGTAAGATGGGACTACCTTCTCTCTCTGATGGAGCGCAAAGGATTCCCAACAAGATGGATCAACTGGGTTGCGGCGCTGCTATCCACCTCTACCTCAAGAGTCATGCTCAACGGGGTGCCACTATAGCCGATCCAACATGGAAGAGGACTACGGCAGGGGGACCCTCTCTCCCCTCTCCTCTTCATCCTGGCCATTGATCCCCTGACCCGGCTCTTGCAGACGACAATAGACAGAGGCCTACTGAGCAAGTTGAACGGCCGTGCTGCCAGATTCAGGACCTCCATGTATGCGGATGATGCGGTCATCTTCCTCAAGCCGACAATTAAAGATGTAACCAACCTTAAGCTTCTACTCGAGAATTTCGGCTTAGTTACAGGCCTGCAAACGAACCTCCAAAAGACAACTGTGTCGGTGATCAGCTATGGGGCATTGATCTCAATGGCTCTCACTTCCCATCAAATATCTTGGGCTGCCGCCTCGACGTAAGATTGCGCAGGGTGGACTTCCAACCGCAAGTTGACAAAGCTGCAAGCCGACTGTCCACATGGTATGGGAGAAACCTCACTCAGGCAGGAAGGGTGTGCCTCACCAAAGCGGTTCTATCCTCGCAACCGGTGTACCTCCTCACGGTCATCAATCCACCAAAGGAAGTCCTCCAAGAAATAGACAAGATCCGCAAACGCTTCCTCTGGGCAGGAGACAAAGCAATTTGTGGCAAATGCAAAGTAAATTGGACCAAGACAACTCTGAAGAGTACATGCCTAGGCGTTCTCGACCTAAATAAGTTCGCACGGCCCACGTGTCTGCTGGCTTTGGCACGAATGGGCCTCCCCTGATAAGCCGTGGGTTGGTATGGAGGTGCCGTGCACGGATGACGAAAGACGCCTCTTTGCAAGCTGCACCACCATCACTTTGGGAGACGGGACAAAAGCGAATTTTTGGAATTCCGCATGGCTTCATGGACAACGCCCACGGGACATAGCACCTTTGCTCTTCAGCAGTACGCGACGCAAAAACCGCTCGGTGGCGGAAGCCTTACGGGACAGCACATGGATCCGCGACATCAACTATCGATCGGGATTCACTACGACGCACCTACTACAATTTGTGGTCCTGTGGAATCTTGTCGCACCTACAGAGCTCAACCCGCAACAGGCGGATACCATCGTATGGAATCTAACACAGCACGGCACCTACACAGCAGCGTCTGCCTATAAGGCCCAGTTCGTAGGTTTTGCAAAGGCCCCGGAGATGGCGACAATATGGGAAACCTGGGCACCCCCAAAATGCAAGTTCTTTGCCTGGCTAATTCTACAAAATAGGGTGTGGACATCCGATAGACTAGCGCGCAGAGAGTGGGACCACAGCCCCTCGTGTCCGCTATGCCGCGCGACGATGGAGACAGCAGTTCATCTGGTCTCTGACTGTCGCTACACACGACGAGTTTGGGCCGCTATTGCTTGTTGGACCGGCCAGAGGAACCTGCATCCGGCTGAGTGGCCACAGAGTGAGACAGTGCTTCAATGGTGGTGTAACCTTACCGCGGCAAGGGATATTCCACGCAAAGTGACGCGCTCCATCGCATTGCTCATTGCTTGGGAGATTTGGCTCGAGAGGAATGCCAGGATCTTTAATCGACAAGAGTCTTCGGTCCCCACCATTGTGGGCAAGATAAAGAACGAGGTGTCGGCTTGGATAGCCGCAGGAGCGAAGGGTCTTGCGACCCTAACCGCAAGAGTGTAAATTTTCAGTTTTGTTCTAGCCGGATCCCGGCCTGTAAATCTCTTCTTTATCAATGAAATAGGCACACTCCGTGCCCGTTGGTTCAAAAAAAAAATGGCCACAAACGCCAACAGTAAATTCAGTCCAGGAAACACAGGAAAGGCATACCATGCCACATCAAAGCAGAGCATTTGTGACATACGAGCACTGAAGTTGCAGAGCATATCACCGTCAATTGCGAGCCCCAAGCCTCTCACCTTATTGACAGGAACTCGGAAACAATCACACACTATTAGCAGATAAGTGTTATCATACTATTCAGAATTTCAGAGGGCAAACAGCGGCACAAGATCATTCAGAAGGACAGAGCCACACTGGCACATTGAGGCTGCCTTCTGGTGCACCCGAGTTAACCGGTGATGGCTCGACAACAAAGGGCCTCAGCCTACCATCATTCATGTTGTACACAAATGTATCACGGAAATGGTTTTCGCCATTGGAGGTATCGTACTCGTCAGCGAAGTAGATAAAATCACCTTGAACTCCAACATGCGAACCAGCAGAAAAGAACTTGCAGCCACAGGCATCGACGAGGATACAGTCTCCATCAAAGCTGTAGATCTCCGTGATACCACAAGGGTTTGTGCTGACATCCAGTGCAAACACCCCAACTCTACGGAGTTTGCGCCTGGTGGTCCTGTAACCATTCATGTACCTGATGATCAGTAGCAGCTTTCCACGCCATGCCAAAATGTTGCACCTCAGCATCCCGCAGTGGTTGTGATAGAGAAGCGGATTGATCTCGCAAGGCTCGACGCGAGACACGCTGACTCCATGCTCGTTCTCCCTGAGGTCCAAAGCAAAGAGGCGCGGCGTGAACCTCCAGAGCATGTACAGCTTCCCCTGGTAGAAGGCAAGATCGTTTCCACCAGCAATGCAAGCACCTCGGCAGACGTACCACGACGCCATCCCAGGTTGGCAGAGAGCGAGTTCAGGTGTCGACCTGCAGAAGGAGAAAGCAGCCACAATGCACTTGGACTTGGGGTTGGGTGAAGCTGACAGTACCGCGTTGCGGAGAACCATTCGGTACTCTCGATCATCGGCGCGATGAAAGAACCCGCAGGATTCGTTGATGGTCATGAACGAAGTACTTGGGTCGATCGAACTGTGATTGGGAGCACTCAGAGGCGGCAGATGGACCACGGCCCCATTGGAGGCGTTCACCAACAAGCACTCGCCATCGGCATCATTGACTTGCCTGCTGGGTCTCACGGCCACTAGCCATCCTTCAGATGATCCCACGCAACGGACACCATCTGCCGCCACCCGCCGCGCGGCAGTGAGCGCGCCGTCGGGGTTCAAGCACGAGAGCCTGAGCTCGGGCAGCACCAGCACGGGAAGCGGCGGGGGCAGGTCGAGGTGGCCGATGGTGCGGCGCCAGTGGCGGCACACTGCCTTCACGCTGGCACGTTCAGCGTGGCATGGCAGCAATCGGAGCAGCACGAGGCCGAGGATGTCCGGCGGAGCGCCCGCCCACGGGGCGGCGTTGGGTCTTGATCTGCTACAGGGCCTTTCCTCGAACGCCTCGCGTGCGTGGACCGCCGCCGGGTGAGACACCCCGCGGCAGACACCACCGTTGAGCACAGAAGACGTGGAACAGGAGAGGTGGGACCCACCGGCAGTTCTGGCGCCGGATTCCATCGCCGTCTGGGACCTCCGCGGCGAGGTTTCTTGATGTAAATATATGATTTTTTTTCTTATGATTTTGTCTATGCACCGAGGTAGGATTTGTATTCATCCAGCATGGAATAAACAGAAGAAAGGGGAAGAACTTGGTTGATAATAGTAATATTTAATATGAAACAGGAAGGTTCACACCCCTACTGGTTATAACTTACAATATAAAAAGTAAAGGAGTTTACAAAAGGGTCTAGCAAAAATGAAATATTTCCAACAACGATGTGACAAGGTAGGTTGTGTTTGACGTTCAAATTGAATCCACACAGCTACTCCGAAGAGAAATGGGATTGGCAATCTCAAAATTAGGAAACACATTTGGAGTGCTTAACTCTTTTTATTTTTTATGAAATAGGAACACATAATTTATTGAACAAACTTTCCAGGACATGCAAAGTGCAAACTATAAACTTCATTCAAAAAAATAGTTAAAACATGGTGTTGAATATCCAAATCAACGCTACGACAAAGTAATTTAATTCAGAGTAGCAGAATCATGGCAACTACATACTATTAACATAAAGAATATTGTTCTCCAATCTGTAAGAAAGTTCCTTCAGGTATTAGTATCACATAAACATCATAAAGATCACGCTGAAAAAGGAAGCGTGCCACAAGTAACAGGAGGATATTGCAGACAAACTTCATATAATCTAAGTCCTTTACACAAGTAGTAAAAGGTGCACGTGCATATTGCCGTCCTAAACATAGCAGATAATACAAGATAATTCGGGAGTTGCAATATAAAAAAGCAGATAATACACACCATTGCCCTAAACATTGTAACAGCACAGTGTGATACAAACACAACAGGTGACACACAAACACACACACACAATTGTCCTAAACATAGAGCAAGCAGAGCACCAAACACCCAGTTAGATGACATTTGTTCTTCACCATCATTGCAAAGGCAATAACCACACTGGGAAATCGAGGTTCTCCTCTGTCTCGTAAAAGTAGCGGGATGGTAATTTGGCAGCAAAGGGCCTCATCGCACCATCCCTCATGCTGTACACAAATCTATCATGAGGCTTCCATTCATCAGGAACAAAGTAGATAAGGTCACCTTCAACTCCATCATGCGAACTAGCAGGAAAGGACTTGCAACCACCTGAGCCAACAAAGATACAGTCACCGCTAAAGCTGTGAATCTCAGTGAGTCCATAAGGGCTTGTGTTGACATCCAGTGCAAACACTTCAACTCCAAGAACTTGTCTGTCACGGAAATCATCATTATAGTGTCTGATGATTAATAACAGCTCTCCACGCCACACAACCATATTGCAACATAGGTAGTGATGATCCTGAGGCAGCTCCGTCCAGACAACGCTCAATATGAGAGACCATGAACCCACGATCATCCTCTTCTAGTTCACAAGTGAAGAGGTGTGTCTTGTGCCTCAGGAGCACATACGGCTTCCCCTGGTAAAAAGCCAGATCTTTTGGGCCATCAATTTCAACTCCAGAGCAAACATGCCATAACGTCATCCCAGGCTGCCAGAGAGCAATTGATCTATAACCCTTGTGGTTAGAGGAAGCAGCCACAATGTACTTTGATCCTGAGTCAGGTGAAGAAGATAGTACCACTTGGCACAGTGACATTGTATACAAATCATTGGCACCAAAATGGATCTCCCCAGAACCATTGATGATGCGGAGAGTCTTTCTTAAGTAAGCAGAATAATTGTAATGCCTATTGGACAGCTGCGGTAGACGAATGACCTTGCGAGAGAGAACATTCACCAGGAAGCCATCACCATCTGCATCTCTATAATACTCATCGCTCCGTTTCTTGCTACAAGTCACGCCCACAAGCCATCCATCAAAAGAGCCTACACAACGGAGATCATCAGCTGCCACCTCCTTCGGCACCGGGACACGCCGCACGGGCATCAACTCCCCCTTGTCTGATAGGCTCGAGAACTTGAACTCGGGAAGCACCAGTATGGGCAGCGGTGGTGGCAGGACGTGGCCGTGCGCACCCGCTCGCCAGTGGCGACATACTGACCGCAAGCTAGTGCGGTCAGCAAAGCAGGGGAGGAAGCGGAGCACGACGCCCAGGATGTCCGCCTGGAGGCCGGCCCACAGAGACACCCCCTCGTCGAACTCTGATCTTGGTCTCGTCTGCGGCATTCCGTCGAACACGACACCTGCACGAGCCAGCGGCCGGGCGGGCGTCACGCTCTTCAGCAAGCAGCACCCGCAAGCATACTGCACGCGCAATAGGATACACGAGATAGGAAACTCACCGGATCTGACGCAGCCGGCACCCATCGCCGCCACGGACCGGCGCAGCGATGCTTCTTGATCCGACGGGCGAGGAGGCATTTCGTCCAACTGCTTGCCTGCACAACGGAGACTGATGACAGTCACGGCGTATGCTCGTGGGAGATGCAAATAGTTTAGGTGGATGGCTCTCACCTGAGTTTCCTCCCCCGAAATCCATGGCGCCCGGAGGTTTCTTGGCGCCGCCGCGCCGGCAGCCGGGTTCCTCGCCTGGGGTGGATTGAGGGGAAAAGAGAAGCAGAGTGTGGAGTGTGGACCCCAGTTGGGCCGTGCTGACCCCAGTTGGATTTGCAATTTGGAAATTGGAACACGATTCTTTTTATGAAATGCAAACACATATATACTCCCCATTTCAAATTATAGTTTCTTTAACTTTTTTACACCAAATTTGACCACTTATCTTAATCAAAAAATTATGTAAAATATCATATTTTTTGTTGTGATTTGCTTTATTAATAAAAAACTTCAAAAATAACCTAAATTTGATCATGTTTGTAGAACTTTTTTGGAATAAGATTAGCGGTCAATTTTGGGATTAGAAAAGTCAAACAACCTATAATTTGGTAGTGAGGGAGTAACATTTAATGAAATTTCTAGGACATAGATGAAATTTCAAGGACACAAACGGCGCATGGTTCATTTGTGTGTGTGCCTGGCTTGTGCTACTAAGTTAAAACGATATAAATTGTACGACTTCCAATCTTTGTGGTGATTTGATAGATGTGACAAGAGTGCACTCGCTTTGCACAATCTAGTTAAGCTGATCAAATTATCTGCATTTTTTAATTTCTTGCCGAAACATTTGCTTTTGATGCAATTTTTTGCTGCCAGATTTCACGTTGGACAAAAGTCTCAGCAAAAAGGAAAGGAAATCTATAGTATGCTGCCTCCTACCTCTAGAAACGGCACGGTCTGGCCATATGCACAGTTGACACATTATGATATTTTTTAAATGTATTTTCATGATGCACGATGTTGTACATCACCCTTCCAATTTTGAACTTTGAACTCTGCTTGTGGTGGATTGGATCATTCGAAATAGTTTGGGAGGTAGAATGAGTCAAAATCGTGTTCATGGTCAACAAAAGTGGATTACCAAAGGTGGTAGAATATTATTATTTCTTTCACTAGGTTGATGATCTAAGAGTATATATGTAGGTTTTGAATGCGTAGAGCCAGGGAAGGAGGGGGAGGTGAGGCGAATGACACTGATGGCTTTGTTGGCATCAAAATTGTATCATAATATTAAGGAACGCGCCATTTTTGGAACACACCATTTTTTTTTACAATATGGGAATGGATAAATAATAATAAAAGAACGAAAGATTATGGACATAGGCAAAGCACGATTTGTAGGACCTCTCTCTGATTGTTGTGGTGTTGAGATTAGATCGACGATCGGTGAGGGAACGGTCTTTCCACAAGCTATCCGCCCTAGGGCTATTTGATGTGTAAAATCCTTGAGCAGTCCTTAGCTTATTTGATGTGTAGCTATTGGTTAGCACCATACATAGAGCTGTACCAAGAAGGTGCTCAGGCTCATCCAAGCTGTTGGGTCCGCCACTGATAGGAGCACGCTGATCGAATCTATGCTCTTCAGTTTCCAAGGTGCTCAGGCTCATCCAAGTGTCTATTGAGTAGTCTTTTTTTCATGAGATTTTGTCACAAGACTTCACGCTGGTTATATATGTCACTCAGCTTATGAAGTCACTGATTTTTCACAAATGGGAACACATAACATTAATGAAAAAAATTCCTACGCAAATACAATTGCGGAGTTCTAACACATAGGCAATTCTTATAGCCAGCACCTAGCTATTGAAAATTGGAATTATGGATGTCTTTTGGAGGACATCTGGGCCTTGTTTAGTTGGTTGAAAAATTTGCAAATTTAACTGCTGGAACTCTTGTAGCACACTGTAACACGTTTCGTTTGTTTGTGGTAAATATTATCCTACCATGGCCTAATTAGGCTCAAAAGATTCGTGTCGCAAAGTACATCCAAACTGTGTAATTAGTTATTTTTTTACCTATATTTAATACTCCGAACATATGTCTTTTGGCGTATTTAATGTGATGTGATGGAGAGAGAGTGGAAAAAAGGTTAGAAATTTTAGCCAACTAAACCAGGCCCCGGTCATAGTAGCTATTGGATTGACCCAAAGCGCAGAGCGGGCGATTTGCATAAGCTATTGAAGCCAATCAAATGATCCGTGTTCAGTTTCCACCACCATCTAAGTTCTAGCCTACTTCGATCTTCCACCAGATTTCATCGCTGGTTATACGCATGTATGTGAGCCTGTGAACTCATCTCAAGTTTATAAACGTTAAAGAAATGTGAAATCTGCTTGGCATTCGTACGCTAGGAGGAAGAACATGTGAATTGTGGAAGACTTCTCTTTTGCATCACACGTTTTTGGATGGTCCCAAAACGGATCAAAATCACGCGTTAATTACTCCTCAATGATGCAAAGTTTCTCCACTCAGAATCCATCCACCAATCACTTCACCCTACTCACTTTTAACGGCACTCTTCAGTTCGTTGTAGAAGAAAATTTGATTTTTTTTTAATGAAGCTCCAGAGAGGACTGCTGAGCTGCTGACACCATCGTGGTGTGTTGGGCTGCTTCTGTATCCAATTATTATTGTCCCCCGCGAGCACACTAGCTTCAAAACGCGGTTCTTCCCCGCGGTACGGGAATAATCCCAGCGTTTTCCACCAGGTGGCCAAGAAGGCTGGCATGGATGTGGGGGTGGGCGGCGAGCAAGGCTGGCATGGATGCTGCCGGCGGCGGCAATGTTGGCATGGAAGCGGGCGGGCGGGAAGGCAAGGTTGGCATGGGGGGCACCGCGTTGGCCGGTGGCGGTGGCCGGTGGGTGAGGTCGGCATGGGCCTGCAGCCAGCAAGCTCGGCGTGCAGCCATGGGAAGCAGGGGGAAATGGGAAAGAACATAAGAAAAGGGGAGGAAAAAATGACAGGTTTTATTTTACCAAAATTATTGTCAAAATCATCTTCTGCTTGTACTCACGAATCTTTTTTTTTTTTGAGAAACCACTCATGATTCAAATGAGATATCATCAGCCATATGGGCCTACATGAATCAAATAATTATTATTGTCGAACTCTCATCTTATTCAGCCAGCAGATTCTCAAAAAATCCAGATTATCAAACAATCAATTCTCCAATAAGCTCAAACAAACAGGGAAATTTGAATTTTAAACTCTACTTGTATGGAGGAACTAAAAAATATATAAGTTTAGTTTGTGGCAGATTGGATCATTTGAAATAGTATGGGAGGTAGAATGAGACAAGATTACATTCATGGTCAAATAGACAAAAGTGGATTGTCAAATGTAGTAAAATATATCTTTTTCCTTTCCTAGAGCATGATGGTCAAGGAATAGAGGTAGGTTTCGGGAACAGAGGCAGAGAAGGTGGGAGGGAGGAGGTGAAGACAAATGAAAATTGCTGCCCCTATTGTTCTCAAAATTGTATCAAAATACCAAGTCACCATGAGAACGTGTTTGGAACACACCATTTTGTGTACACAATGTGAATGGATAATATTAAAGGAAAGTTTTTGGACATAGGCAAAAGTGCAATTGTTGTAGGGCTGTAGCTAGCTAGTTAGTTGAAACGATTTGAAGGACCTCTAATATTAGATCAACAGACGAGAGGACATTCTTTGCACAAGCTATTTAAGCTGATCAAATGATTTGTGATCTTCAGTTTCCAGCACCATCTAATAATCTAAATGCCTATTGAGCAGTAGCTTTTTCTCTTTTGATTTTGCCGCCACATTTCACACTGGTTATGGCTGTGAGCCTGCGAACTCTTTTTTTTTTTTTTAACGAGCCAGCATGAGAGCTACTTCTATATTAATATAGAGGAAGCCTGTGAACTCATCAAATTTATAAAGGGGGCTATAGTGTCTCCTTGCACGTTGCCACACATGTTGGACTTCTCCGTTTTCATCACACGTTTGGACACGTTTCCATACTCATGACAGAGCAAATCACATGCACGTTGGTTACTTCTGTATCATGCAAAGTTTGTCCACATGGAACTCATGCAAACTAATCAATCACTTTTGACGGCACTTCGCAGTTAGTTGTGAAAGAAAACCAATCAACTTTTTTTTCAGAATGAAAACCAATCAACCTGAAGCGCCCAGAATTCACATTTTTAAGAAGTGAATGATTAAGCAGTCCAACCGCTTTTTTTTTTTTTTAAAAAAAGAGAGGGATATATGTGCTCAGGGTTCATCATAAATAGGGCAATATCATGTGGTTCCTCATAAATAGGCAACTGATACAGGAACATTGAGAACAGCACGATAGTATTCAGAATTCAGACAACAAACAGCAGGACAAAACAGCAATCATGTGGTTCATAGCATGCAATAGTCTATTCTGTTTTGAGAATTTCTGTTCTGAAGGCCAAAGCCGGCGACCTATGTTAAGGAACATATTGGTTCAACAATGGAAACTATAACAACAAACCTTAGATTCATATTGGCAATAATCTACCTGCTACTGATCCATAGTAGCAAAACCATGACATGTTTTTTGAAAACAACAGAAGAACAATGCAGCACTACTTTATATGTTCTTAGTCACAAACAACAACAGCATAGCACCATCCCGAGAAAACAATCCCAAGAAATGGAACTTGCTGCCATCTGAGCTGACAGATACAGCCTTGGATCTCAGTTAGTCCATAGGGGTTTCAACCAACCTTAAAAACATGCAAGAAGTTTGTAAGATCCTCCCGCAGGAAGAATCCTACAAGTTCTTGTATTCCAAACAGGGTGCAGAAACAATACTGAGATAGAACAGAAATTCTGAAGGCCTATAACTGTTAGACTGATCTTCTTATAGTTCTATGTCAATGCTCTGGTCTGGTTCAATTCTGGTTTGAAAAGTGTACATACAAAATAATTGCTGTGTATGTAACTCAACCTGAGAATTCACTTTTTTTTTAATTTTTAAGAGCACAAATAGTAATTAAGCACCATGACAAAAGAGATAATCACCTTTAATTGGTATGAACCAAACCAACAGCTTTGGGAGAAGAAAAGATACACGTACTCTGGTTCATAATAATATGTCAATGTCCTGTTCTATTAGAAAGAAAGCAGGTTTACTTCAACCTTTCACACAATATCTTTTTTTCTGATTAGTAGATCATGCTCAAAGAGACAGTGTACCACTAAACCGCAGCATGATATTCCAGCCATGCTTCACATGCATTCAGTCACAGACATGCATCAGTCACATAAAGCAGAGAGGACAAACAGAACACCATCAGATGTGCCACTTATACACGCAGCAGGTAGAGCAACTGAGACATTTAAGCATTAATAAAGAAACATAGCTCTCCTACAATTGTGACATCCCTCACCATGTATACAGGAAAATTGACGAAAGAGTTCATTGTCCTTGGAAAAGAGATGCCAAACCACAGCGCGACAGGATTCAGAACTCAGACAACAAACAGCAGCACAAAACAGCTGATAAGATCACATTTACTGAGCAGCAGCAGCAGCTCATTTGGATGTTAACAACCACACCGGCACATCGAGCTTACCATTTGGTGCCCCAAAGTTACCTGGTGATAACTCGACAGCAAAAGGCCTTGTCGTACCATTTCTCACATTGTACACAAATGTATCATAAGAAGGATTGAAATGACGACCCTCAAATTTACTATATTGGTCAACAAAGTAGACTGCATCAGCTTCAACTCCATGCAGACCAGAAGGAAAGGACTTGCAGCCGCATGAGTCGACAAAGATACAATCACCATCAAAGGTGTGTATCTCTGTGAGTCCACAAGGGTTTGTGCTGAAGTCCAGCGCAAACACTTCAACTTGACGAATTTCACGCCTGGAAGAGTACTCACCAGTAAAATCATACCTTCTGATGATTAATAATAGGTTGCCACGCCACACCACGATGTTGAAGAAAACTCACCAAGCGCTGAATGTGGTGATCACGGCGGCTCAATCGCACAATGCTCAACACGAGAGACGACGACCCCACGATCATCCTCCTCAAGTTCAAAGGCATAGAGGCGTGGCATGAACCTCGAGAGCACGTACAGCTTCCCCTGGTGGAAGGCGAGATCTTTGGGCCCAGCAACTGGAACACCATCACAAACATGCCAAGCTTTCATCCCAGCTTGCCAGAGAGCAAGTGTGTGCGTAATACCGTGGTATGAGGAAGCAGCCACGACACACTTGGAACCTGAGTCAGGTGAAGCAGATAGTACCACTTTGCGGAGCTTGACATTGTATATATGTCACCAGTTGTGAAGTAGACCTCACCGAAGCCACTGTTGACTGGGATGACGGGGAGAGCCTTATGAGAGTAACCAGAAAGGTGACTGAAAGTGCTCAGATGTGGCAAACGCACCACCTCGTGCGAGAAAGCATTCACCAGGAAGCACTCCCCGTCAAATTTTCGGTATTGCGCCACGATCCCTGACAGGAGCCACCCCACGAGCCATCTTTGGAAGAGCCAGCACAGCGGACGTCATTGCCCGCGACCTCCTGGGGCATCGGGACATGCCACGCGGCCATCATCGGCACCCCAGAGCACAAGCACCAGAACCTGAACTTGGGAAGCACCAGTAGCGGCATAGATGGGTGCAGGCCGTGCTGGATGTGTGAGCGCCCCGCGGAACGCCAGTGGTGGCACACGGCGCTCACGTTCGCACGGTCGGCGAAGCACCCGAGGAAGCCCAGAACCACGCCCAGGATGTCCGCCGGGAGGCTCGCCCACGACAGCACCGCCGCGTCAGTCGTCTCCAGCTTTGATCTCTTACGGGGTGCTTCCTCGAACGCCTCACCTGCACAAGCACACCGGCGGCCGGCCGATTGGTCACGATTTCCGGCAAACACCACAAACAACACGACCGCAGAAAACGCCATGCAATGCAGGGGATGAAGGGGCTCACCGGATGCGCCGGCGCCGAAACCCATCGACGTCCGAGACCCGAGCCGCGGCGGGGCTTCTTGGTTCGACGAGCACGGGGCCATTCTGTCGAACACCTTGCCTGCTCGACCGCCACCAACAACCGTCACGTCACAGATCCATGAGAGAGAAGCAAATATGTAGGGTTGCCGCTTGGGTGACGACTCTCACCTGAGTGTCTCGTGCCTGAGTCCATGGCTGCCCGGGCTCCTCGTCCTCGCGTCGGGGAGACGGAGCCCCGGACGGACAAGGGGCGGCACGGATCCGGGTGGGCCTGGAGGGGGGAGGGGGAGACGAGCTCGTCACGGCCTCACGGGAAGAGGAATGGATGCCGGGCCCACAGGGGCTCTCCGATTTGCTTTGGTTGAAAATAAAAGGGGTCAGCCGGCTGCTCACTGACTGTCATGTGGGCCTATCTTACTTAAAATGATTTTTTAATATATTTGAAGTAATTACTTGTATTTCTTACAGCGATTTACACATATATGCTGGAATTTTGTAAATGGATAGTAGTAGAAATGAATTCAGATAGTGCCCGTTGAAGGCACACCCTTTGGTTACACAAGGGATATGTGTGCGGCATGCACACTGAGCTACATCAATTGAGCAAAAGAAATGAATTTAGATAGGGAATATATGATATGGAATTGATATCCAGCTGCGTTATTTATAAACTTATAGGCGATTGGGCTTGTAGTCCAATGGTAGAACGGTCCAGTGGGACGCTACCCACCAGAGTTCAAATCCTGGTGCTTGCACCTTTCCTGGATTTTCCAGGATTTACCGGCGTTATGCATTAAGTGGTTAGCGACATTCCCGTCGACGATGAGGCGCCATTGATGGCTTCGGGAATCTCCAGATCTGCCGGTGCTCAGTCCTTCGGAGGTGCTCATAGAGGTAGGGTTTGCGTACGTGTATTCATATGGGTGAGTGTGCGTGCGTGTTGTGAGCATCTGCGTTGTACTGTGTAATTCTCAAAAAAAAATTATAAACTTATAGTATTTGATGAGTAGTTGGGCCCCATATATAATTAGATTTGGATAGTTGGATGTTCTAGTCAAACTCTAAAATTCAAAGTTAAGTTTTTATCATCATTAAAAAAGTAAGTAATACTCTAAAAATTTAAAAATATAAATAAGTATTAACAACAAAGGTCTAAATTGAAATTAACTAAAGTATCAACATTTAAATTTCAGAGTCATAAAATATGATACATAATAAAAAAACGCAGAATACTTAGATTAGTACACTTTCTCTAGAACCATGAGGATCTTTTTGTAAAATTTTGAGGTGTAATTTCTTTTTGATAATTAGTGCCTTCATATGCACATAGGCTGCACCAACACAATAGAAAATTTGGCATTCCTCACATTTCTGTTTCTTATTCCTAGTCATATATTAAATTTTTTAGGCTCATGTTATGCAGTTTTGCACAAATCATTCAGTTCGCATTAGGTAAAAATTCTTTTCTTGTCAGGTTTGCTGTTTCAGGATCATGTAAAATGACCGTGATAATCTCCTCTCCCAAAAAATAATGCACTAAGTTTTTATATTTTTATAATTAGTAAATCCATTCTCTTGTTTGACAGTTCTTTCACATATAAATAATCATCCTTTTGTGTAACTAAAAAAAGGCATCATTCAGCAAATAACCAAATCAACCCAAAGCATAACTAAAACTCCACTGAAAGATCCAGGTGATGCATCCAATTGAATTTCACATAAATAAAAGAATTTCTTATCACATTTTATCAGATTTATTATTTATCACACTACGGATTGACATAAACCAGATGGTGACAATGTCATGCTTCTTTTAAAAGAAGTAAAATATGGCAATTTGCTTGTGCTCTTTTTCTGACTATTATCTAAAAGAGTAAATGCAATAGGGGTCCATCAACTTGTAAAGATGTCTCACTTAAGTCTACAAACGGAAAACCATTTATGTCCATATATAAACTTGTTAAGTCATTCAACACAGGTCTATACGTGCCTCTATATGGGTATCTAGCGCTGACATGGCATGCTGACTGATATCATCGTCCTCTCTGTGCTAAAGGGTCCGGCTAGGTAGCCTTATGGGTTGGGCTCAAGTCCAACTCATAATGCCAATGGGATCTGTACCGCCTTCACATAGCTTCATTATCACTGAATGAGAACATTAAAAAATTATTCTACAACTGCAAACCACCGTCAAAAGTGTGTGAAGCGATTGGACTAGTGAGCGAACTTTGCATGATGGAGAAGAGCCAATGCATGATTCATGAGTATGGCAACGTGTGTAATACAAAGGAGAAGTCATCACAGGTCATCAACGTGTAACGCATGAAAACGCCAAGCAGATTCCCATGTTGCTTTTACGTCTATAAATTTGAGTTTGCAGCCCTATGTCCAGCAAAATCACATGAAAAATAGGGATGCTTTGGACTTTTAGCAGAGTAAGGCTAACAGACAATTAAGATGATGGTGGAAACTGAAGAGCATAGATCATTAGTGATGCATTTCTATAGCTTTTGCAAAGAACATATTGTGATGTCACTCCCACTGAACCACCGCAATGATTATAACTACATTGCAAAACTGGTTTGAACCTAGTTGCATAAACCTTGCCGGCCTGCATAGGTGTCTGTTATTGAGAGATCAACATTATCTATAAAGAAAGATGTAAAGGTATCCAAGCAGGTAAATTAATATTGTTCTGATGGCACTGTCAGTCCAAGCGGTGCAAATATTGATCCTGCTCGTAACGTGAATTGTGGAAACGGCGTAATGTGATAGTTTTTCAGCATCATCATTTCACGACAACCCAGCAGCACAATTGAGAGGAGAAAATTACCAACATTTGATAATACATTATCATTGCAGAGTCAGTTCTCACACATTTGCAACAGACCTCATCAAAATCAACATGAACCTCAAGATACGTAAATACACAAAATGTCCTAAAAATGAAGTCGTAATACGATGGGCATCTAGCATTCTGAACCCCAGAGATCTACCAAACGGCAGGGGATCCAAACCATGGTACAATGTTAAACCTACTCGACAGTTCATTTGGAAAGAAACATCGACGCACTGGATGTCCTGTGCTGCACCATTGTTGCCCAGTGAGTGATAGATGCAGTAAGGCCGAAGGGCATTGTTGTACCATCCCTCATGTCACAAATATCTCATAACCAGGGCTGCCATCTCACCTGTGACATTTATCAATGAAGTAGGTAATTGAGGTCATCTTCAACTCCATCATGTATGTTGGAACTTGAAAAAATCAAACGCGATGAGAATTGGTTCAGGCTGGGACAGTATGTAACGTGTGTACATAGTACACTAATGAACTATTGATTCATGACACGACTAATTAAATTCTCACTGTAAACTAAATGTGATAACGGTGAGATAAAAAAAGGTGATTATGGTGCATGAAAGGGCTAGCTTCACGTTGAAAACAGATTGTGGTGATCTAACCTGAGCTAACAAGTGATAAAAAAAGAGAGGTGCAATGCATGCTTGCCTTCACAATACATCCATGTCATGAGTCGTTACTGAAGAACTGACCCTACAAACCGAAAGATTTGAAGAAGCTGGTCAAGTGTTGGATGAAACTTGAATCATCATATATATAACAATGCATGGTATCTGAAAGTAGGATCATGGACAAGCATCAATTTGTGCTTAATATCATTTATAGGTAAATACACAATGCGCACAGAAAGCATGCATGCCACTGACAATAAGAGACCCAACTTTCATGTGTGGTCACACACAAAAACAATGGCCCTGTTTGGATCCTCTAATAGGGCTAGAGTTAGAGTTAGTTTCTAACTCTAACTCTATCCCTAAACTAACTCTAGCCCTAGAGGTGTTTGGATGACATGGTTAGATTGACAATAAATGCACTTTTTCAATCATTTGTCTCATTCAAACCATCATTTCAGCAGGATTTATTGTGGGCAGCTCTTGTGTGGCCTCCTTCCGATCACCAAATAAACCATTTTACAACTCAAGCATACAAATAAATCATTTTACAACTCAAGCATCCAAAACACAATAAATATTATTTTGTCCATACAAATAAATCTCCTGTTGACTGATCTTCATCACCTAATGAGACTACTGACCTTGGCAGCTAAAGAACTCTGAGAGAACAGCATGATGAAAGAACAAGCTTGAGCATATGCTTTTGACCGATGTTGTACAAGACTTATTAACTAGCTAGTCCAAACAGCATGATGGTAAAATGAAAATAAATAGACTAGTGACCCAATCTTCAAATTTAACTAGATGCAATCGATGCCTAGCACCTGACCATTACACTCTATGAAATAAAGCATGAGCCAACTCATCACGGAAGGCATTCATGTTGACATCTTCGACAAGAGGTTCATCTTCTGGCCACGTGGATGCAGAAGAACTAGGCATTGGGTTATAATCTTCATCTGCATCACATCGATCAAATTCCCTGTCCGCAATTCTGCTCTCTCGAATGAAATTATGAAGAGCCATACAAGCCACAATAATTCTAGTTTGCTTTTGCTCTGGAAAACTTTGTACGTTCAACAAAATCCTAAATTTCATCTTCATGTGGTGACCTACTGTATATGCAACTAGTATTTGCCTAGCTATATGGTGACCTACTGTATATGCAACTGTCAAAGGACACTAACAAAGGAACGCACACTGATCTGAACAAAGCATTGACAAGCAAAAGCAGGTTAACACAAGTAGTTTAACTGAAAGAAAAACACTGGCCTTCCTGTAACTTCAGATTTCAGGAGTCTACTGAAATACTTGTCTAGCTTCTATTAGAGAAATTGCAGTAACGACACATAGATGCCAAGAATGTAACATTTCTCCTGCTACACCTATCTCATCACTTCATTTTTCGTGTGCAATATTTTGGAAAAAGAAGAAGAAATAACTAATGATAGATTGCATCAACCACTGTGGTCTTCAAATGAGCATGGTGCAAGCTATGTGAGAATGGATATTTGATATGATATTCTGGTCGCTTCAGAAAAAAATTGTCTGTTTCACAACTTTATACTATCACAGTATCATTACTTTCTATTGTGTGAGGTCTATGCCCTGGTTCCAAAGTTAGCGAATCTAACAGGCTGAATGGAACCACACACAGGCTCTTATTAGTTAGTTTATTAAAAAAATGGGCAATGTAGTGACTGAGATAGATCCCTTCTTCTATTTATTTCACTATGAATAGTGTTAGCGATGAATGTTGGCCTGAGCAGAGCTCCTTGACCTGCAACACACTCACAACAATGGAGGGGAAGCAAAGGAGAAGAAAAGACCCAGAGGTGAGTTCAGAACTTTCACACACGCCAACTCCTATTGGAACTCCTGTGTTCTGCTGAACTGATTTGCATTGCTGCTGCTCTACACCTTTTGTAGAGGGCAAAGTCAACTCTAGTACAAACTACAATGAGTACCTACTAGTACAGCTACTCCTATATGTACAAGACTACACCAGGCATGCTTGCCCTTGCAATTGAGTGCCCTGTGGCCACATACGGCTGGACAGGGAGCACTGGAGGGGTTCTACCAACCCCATTGACTTTGCTAAGAGGAGTTTCAGATAAGGAGCTAAAGCAATTACAACAATGAATATCTGCAGTTCCTCAATGTATTTATCATCCTCATTTTTCACATTTTCATTAATGCTTTATTCCCTGCTTTGCTGCCACTGAATAAAATAGCATATCTTCATCACCGACTCACTGTTAGCAGCTTCTAAGGCCTCTGATATATCATCCTGTTCAATTTAGTTATATCGCGTATGCATCTCATACTGAGCTTTCCATGAAAACGTGTTAATTTTGGCACATTGGGATAAAAGGAACAACTATTATAATTGCTAAGTTTGCAAGACTTATGAACAAATTAAGGCACAATACTTTTTTTGTTGCCCGTAGAAATACATGGGCATGTAGCTAGTTGGTTAAAATATTGCTAGCTTGATCAGCAGTGTTAGCAGCAGGAGTTGATGTGGTGACCATTGAGCTACCTAAGCAAAGGGGCACAGACTCATTACTATTTGGCAGGTTATACTATCTGATCCGTAACTGCCAAACCAAATGCAGATTTAGTAATGCATAATAGTTGACTGAAATTACAGAAGAAGTTCAGTAATGCCCATATCAACTACTAGTAGTAGCATCTCTTCAGAGCAGTGCTCAAATGGTGTGTGCCATGATATGCATCCAGTGTACTACATATTGCATCCAGTGTATTTACAGGATTTAGTTCAATTCAAATGAGTGCTTCAGAGCAGATGGTAGTCTAACGGTCTGCCAGGTTTCTGAGCCACCATCTATTCTTCAAAAATTGATAGGACACTCTAAAAATATCACAGGTTAGATTACACATAGCTGTTCTAGTAAAGCTATTCTTTTGTATTTACCTTCAGTTACCACAGTAATGGTATTTACCTATATAATACCATGGATTAGCATCTTGGTAGGGCTCCGGACGACGGCGGGGCTGGGGACGATGGCGGGGCTGGGGACGACACGGCTGGGGGCCGGCGGCGCCGATCCGTTTCGGCGGCGTGGGTGGCAGCGGCGATTGGGCGAGGGGCTGGGGGTTACGGCCGGCTGCGCATCGCGGCTACGGTCGGCGTGCGATTGGGACGGGGGTGCGGCCGCGAGCGATCGGGACGGGGTTGCGGCGGCGGGCGATGGGGACGGGGGTGCGGCGGCGTGCGAACTGCGAAAGGGAGGTGGCGGCGGCGGCGGGGGATCCCTTGCGGGAGTAAGAGTAATTTTGCAACCACCCTGTTTGGATGTTTTATGGTTGTTGGTCTAAAAGCCAACTAGCCAAAACTAGCTCTAGCCCATAGATTCAAACAGACCCAATAAAAGAATCATCATATCGAGTCCAGGGAAGCACAATACACATGGTTGTTCTACAAGATGGTATAGTAAGGTAGGCATCATACTATTCGTAATCATATATAGGCCAAACATTTGCATGAACACTAAGCAAGATGAGAATTAACTGCAGCGGATCATTCGGAAGGACGAGAACCACACCGGGACATCAAGGTTGACCTCTTGTGCGCCCGAATTGGCTGGAGACTTGATAGCTAATGGCATCACCGCATGACATCTCTAATGTTGTACACATATATATCAAACAAACGCTTGTACGAATACTCCTTCACATCCATCAAGTATATAAGGTCACCTTGAACTCCAACATGCAAACCAAAGCAGAAAAGGACTTGCAACCATGTCAACAAAAATACTGATCCCATCAAAGCGTGGACCTCTGTCACTGAAGGGGGCTTGTCGATGTCAAGAGCAAACACCTCAACTTTAACGGCTTGATTTGGCACCCATCAAAGTGTCTAACGATCAAGCAGCTTTCCACGCCAAACAACAGTTTGGAACCTCCTTTCGCAATTGTCCACGGAACCGGAAAGCAGATAAATCACATGCTCGTCCTCCCCGAGTTCAAAAGCATGGACGATCGGGACGTGCCTCGTGATCATGTGCGACTTCCCATGATAGAAGGCAAGGTCACCGCCCCAAGACATGCTATCAAGGCAAGAACGTATCATGACGCCATCCCGTGTTGCGAGAGAGCAAGTCCGGGTGTGGACATGTATTGGAAGATCGCCCACAATGCACTTGGACCCTAATTAGGTGTAGCAGATAGCACCGCATTGTTCCGAAACACCCAATGATTGGCGGTATGAACAAATTCATTATCATTGTCATTGACGATGTGGATGCTCTTATCGCAGATCCAAGCATTGCAGATGGCCTTCAAGCGTGGGAGATGTATCACCTCATGGGAGAAGGCGTTCACCAAGAAGCACTCGCCGGCGGTGTTGGGTCTCGATCTCACGCGCAAGCCGCCAGCCCGGATGAGCCCAGCGGAAGTCATCGCCGGCCACGCGCGGCACCACGGCACGCCGCACGGCCGTCATCACGCCCGGGAGGTCGGCACGAGAACTGAACATGGGGAGTACCGGCAAGACGCGGCGGGGCAAGGCGGTGGCTGCCGCCGGCCGATGGCGGCTCACGGACGAGCACGGCGGCGGTCGGCAGCGGAGGAGAGGAAGGTGAGCACCACGCCCAGGATGTCCGCATGGACGCTTGCCCACGACGAGGCTTCCCCGCGCCCCATGTCGAATCTAGGCCTATTCTGGTAGTTCTGGGGGCGTTCCGTCGAACACATCGCCTGCGAACAAAAAGACCCGGCCTTGCTGCAAACTACAACCGGCGACGAAACTCCAGTGGGTACACTGTAGAGGAGAGGCAGGACTCACCGGCGTTGTCGGCGCCGGAATCCGTGGAGGGCATGTACCCAAGCGATCTGCTGCGCCGCCAATGCCTGTTTGGCTGATCTGATATCATGGGTGCTGAAGTGGATGAGCAGGAATTGGGCTTAAATGGTTGGTAGATGAAATGTTTGTGGGCCTAATGGTAATGAGGCCGTGATGTGAGTTGGGCCTACAAACCCACGTCAGGCGCTGACGAAAGTTTAAGCCCACTACCCAGCGCGTGTAACTGAATCGTTAACTGAAACTCTGAACTCCCATCTTGTTCTGCTGTTCTTCCGTCCCCAATCTATCTGCAATTTCCCTACCCATTCTTCTATCTCTGAATGAGGACCGTGACAATGTATTCCAGATTCATAGTAGCACAGGTAATTTACTAACATATTTTGGGCAGCTATGATTTAAGAACTAAGAGGCAGACAGCATGCCTCTAACAGTAGCAGAAGATTTCGCCATGCTCCATATATATCCAGTCAAAAAAAAAAAAAAGCAGTTCCGGAAGGTAAAAGACTTGCATGAGATTTGCCAATTAAAGACTTGCATGTAGACCATTTGAAGCATATACAAAAGCACAGCAGAAATCAAGTTCTGCCGATGATCTCACTTCTTCCCCCCAATTAAGCTCCCTTACTATATGGACAGGGATTTGGGAACGGAGCACACATAACTCTCCAACAGATTGAGTTACAAAACATCATGCGTCACAGCACACTGAACCTTTCAGAGCAAACCGCAGCACCTGACCTGACCACCCAGTAGATCAGATTTGCTCCTGAAGCACATCATTCAGAAGGAAACAACCACACCGGGAAGCCGAGGCTGCACTCCGAGGCGTGAGTGATGCAAGGCGATGGAGGAAAAATGGGCCCTGTCCTACCATCTCTCATGCTGTACACAAACGCATCACGAGGGTTGTAATGATCGGGGCCGAAGTAGATGCGGTCACCTTCAACTCCGCCGTGCTGACCAGCAGGAAAGGACTTGCATCCGCCTGAGCCGACGAAGATGCAGTCGCTGCCGAAGCTGTGGATCTCAGTGACTGCAGATCGGTTCGCGCTCAACTCCATCGCGAACACTCTGACCTTAACTCTGTGCCTGGCTTGGTGACCACCATGACCATAGTATCTGATGATCAGTAACAGCCTTCCATGCCACTCCACCATGTTGCAGCTCAGTTCATGAGCGGACACAAGAGTGCGAGGGAGGACCCTTTCAATGAAACAATCCCTCATGCGAGAGATGGTGACCCCAAACTCATCATCACCGAGCTCGAACGCGAAGAGGCACGGCGTGAACCTCCAGAGCATGTACAGCTTCCCCTGGTGGAAGGCGATGTCGACGTGCCCCGCGAACAGAGCGTGGTGGCAAACGCGCCATGACCTCATCCCGGGTCTCCAGAGCGCGAGCTCAGGCCTGGACCAGCGGATCATGAAGGCGACCGCGATCCAGCGGTCGGGCTCCAACTCCGGCGAAGCGGAGAGCGCCACTCTGCGCAGCGAGCAGTCGTAGGTGCCCAGGTGCGGCAGGCGGCGCACCTCGTGGGAGAAGGCGTTCACCATGAAGCACTCGCCGACGGCCTGCCCAGCGGCGCCCACGAGCCACGCGTCGGAGGACCCCACGCAGTAGGCGTTCCCGGCGTCCAGCCCCGGCGGCATCCAGGCGCGGCGCGCGGCCGACAGCACGCCGCCGGGGGTCAGGCCCGCGAACCCGAACCTGGGGAGCACCAGCAGGGGCAGCGGCGGGGCCACGCCGCGGCCGCGCGCGGCGTCGCGCCACTGGCGGCACACGGCCCGCACCCTGGCGCGGTCGGCCAGGCAGGGGAGGAAGCGGAGCACGACGCCCAGGGCGTCCGCGTGGAGGCCCGCCCACGACGACTCCGGCTGGTCCGCGCCGCCCGCGTCAGTCCTCGCCCTCTTCTCTTGGGGCATTTCGTCGAACATCTCACCTGCACGAGCAGAGAACCACCTGAGACCGTGACGCCCCCGCGGCAACAAAATTCAACGGCCGGCTGGCGGCGCACGCAATACGAGAGAGAGGAGGGTAGGTGCTCACCGGCGGCGGTGTCGGCGCTGGAATCCATCGCCGCCGCTGAACAGCGCCGTGGGCCTCTTTTACCTGACGAATCCGAACATCCGAGCAAGCTGAGCCAAAGAAGCGGCAGTAAGAATCGAGCAGGTTTTCCCCCCATCAATCGACGAGATAGTAGCTTACGAATTCGGAAACCTGCGATTGATTGAATCGGCAATCTCGTTTTACAGCAGATTATATTTCTGAGATTGAGATCGTCTTGTTCTTCTAATTCAAAAGGGCGAAATGGTTTGCATTGTACAGTGAAGAGCCCGAGCTTAACCGGGCGCGGCTCAAACAGTGCCTTTGCCCCCTAAAAATGGTTTGTTTCCTTTCAAAGAATCACCGAAAATCCAAAAAAAAGAGAGAGAGAGATCAGGGTAAGGGGATTTAAGGTTCGGCACAGATCTAGGGTTTCGTGGTGTAGATGATTTACTCGATCCGGCGGATCCAAACCGATGGTCGGTGAGAGGACGATGCAGTATGCAGGATGGCCGGTGATGATGAAGATCTTCTTGGGTGACGTCTCATAGTCGTTTGTGTCGACGACAGTTGAGGATGATAGAGGCGCCACCAGAGCCGATAAGGGTGGCAGCGGTGGCAGAAAGGCTGGCTTCAGTCGAAGGTCTTGGTGCCGAGGGACTAGAAAGGAGGAATTCTTGGGTGGGGGAGTAGGAGAGTCGAGGATTCAAAGCCTTTAGGTGTGAGAAATGGAGACACGGTCGATTTCAGATGGGAGAAGAAATGAGAAAGGGTGGGTAGGATTTATTAGGCTAGGGCAAGCGGTGGCGGTGCATCCAGGCCTGCGTGGGAGAAGAAACATGAAAGGGGTAGGTGGGGAATACTTAGGTTGGAAGCGAGCGGTGGCGGAGGAGGGAAAAACAAGATAAGATAAGTTTGGATTAATTGGTTTAGATAAGCAGCGCAAGATAAACATTGCAGATAGATTTCGGACATTTTGGGCTCGAATAAATTCCTACAACCTATGGCTCTTGTAGGAACATGCTCCAATAGGATGTAGGGCCCGCATAATTTACTTTAATTATTTTCTGTCTGAAAAAGAATGAGAAGCTCAGCCTCCCTCGCTCTGTCCGGCTGACTGGTTGTTGGTGCTGATTTGTTATGAGATAAAAATACCGTTAGGTGGCTGGTGCTGATCTGATGTGAGAGAAAAAATTATTGACCGGTGGCTGATAAACCAGACGAACAAGGCCGTAGCAGCGTAGCCTGAGTGCCGGGACGGAGCTAGCAGGGGCCAAGAGCCCTGGCCCCCTCGTGAATCGTGATCTCATTTTTTTCTATTGAATATATTTAGATAAAGAATAAAACAGATGCATATTTAGTATTTGATCGTTGAATTAATATAGCTGCCCCTCCCCCTTAAATCCTATAGCTTAGTCCCTGTTGACAGCACAAAATTTAGGTCTGAAAATAACATACTTGTTTGGGTCAGTTTGGATTTTGCTCAAATCTATTGAGGGAAGAAACGAAAATGGCAAATGAGGTTAGTGCTAAACTTGAGTAGCTCCATCTGGATTCAGTCCAGTCCAGAAGCCAATCCCAAGGCCAAAGTGATCGCCTCCATTATATCATGCAACTCTACCATGGAAGCATCAGATACGTATACACATGCTCAATTCCACTATCCCAATTTAGCAGCTACATACAGATTGCCGTATAGCTCGGTGGTTGCCGTTTTAGCCGCATTTCGAAGTTGAATGTTCTTCTCGATCAGGCTTCATCAATAATAAGCAACGAAGATCAGTGTGAAGGTGAAAGACATCTGGAAGGGAAAAAAAATCATCATTGACCTTGATTTGGTAACTAACCACGGTAACACACTCCATATGACAGAAAAAAAAGATATTTGAACACTATCATAAGCTTTGACAATGTGAATTTCCACCAACAGAGCAATATCAATTATCAATAAATCCGGGATAATGTCACTTTTTTTTAGAATGTCACTTTTCTATGTCATGACTCGTGATCTCCACCAACATCCTTTCAACTGGTTAGCCCAACTTTGCTCAGGGAAACAGCATGCCATAAACATAGACAAAACATCCCAACCGAGTTTCGTATGTTTCTAGCCACAAACGCCAACAGTAAATTTAGTCCAGGAAACACAGGAAAGGCATACCATGCCACATCAAAGCAGAGCATTTGTGTCATACGAGCATTGAAGTTGCATAGCATATCACTGTCTATTGCGAGCCCCAAGCCTCTCATCTTATTGACAGGAACTCGGAAACAATCACACACTATTAGCAGATAAGTGTTATCATACTATTCAGAATTTCAGAGGGCAAACAGCGGCACAAGATCATTCAGAAGGACAGAGCCACACTGGGACATTGAGGCTGCCCTCTGGTGCACCCGAGTTAACTGGTGATGGCTCGACTGCAAATGGCCTCATCATACCATCATTCATGTTGTACACAAATGTATCAGAGGAATGATTTTCGCCATTGGAGGTATCGTACTCGTCAGCGAAGTAGATAAGATCACCTTGAACTCCAACATGCGAACCAGCATAAAAGAACTTGCAGCCACAGGCATCGACAAGGATACAGTCTCCATCAAAGCTGTAGATCTCCGTGATACCACAAGGGTTTGTGCTGACGTCCAGTGCAAAGACCCCAACTCTACGGATTTTGCGCCTGGTGGTCCTGTAACCATTCATGTACCTGATGATCAGTAGCAGCTTTCCACGCCATGCCAAAATGTTGCACCTCAGCAGGCCGCAGTGGTTGTGATAGAGAAGCGGATCGATCTCGCAAGGCTCAATGCGAGACACACTGACTCCATGCTCGTTCTCCATGAGGTCCAAAGCAAAGAGGCGCGGCGCGAACCTCCAGAGCATGTACAGCTTCCCCTGGTAGAAGGCAAGATCGTTTCCACCAGCAATGCAAGCACCTCGGCAGACGTACCACGACGCCATCCCAGGTTGCCAGAGAGCGAGTTCAGGTGTCGTCCTGCAGAAGGAGAAAGCAGCCACAATGCACTTGGACTTGCAGTTGGGTGAAGCTGACAGTACCGCGTTGCGGAGAACCATTCGATACTCTCGGTCATCGGCGCGATGAAAGAACCCGCAGGATGCGTTGATGGTCATGAACGACGTACTTCGGTCGACCGAACTGTGATTGGGAGCACTAAGGGGCGGTAGATGGACCACGGCCCCATTGGAGGCGTTCACCAACAAGCACTTGCCATCGGCATCCTTGACTTGCCTGCTGGGTCTCACGGCCACTAGCCAGCCTTCAGATGATCCCACGCAACGGACACCATCTGCCACCACCCGCCGCGCGGCAGTGAGCGAGCCGTCGGGGTTCAAGCACGACAGCCTGAGTTCGGGCAGCACCAGCACGGGAAGCGGCGGGGGCAGGTCGAGGTGACCGATGGTGCGGCGCCAGCGGCGGCACACTGCCTTCACGCTGGAACGCTCAGCATGGCAGGGCAGCAACCGGAGCACGAGGCTGAGGATGTCCGGCGGAACGCCCGCCCACGGGGCGGCGTTGGGTGATCTTGATCTGCTACGGGGCCTTTCCTCGAACGCCTCGCGTGCGCGGACCACCGGCGGGTGAGACGCCCCGCGGCAGACACCACCGTTGAGCACGGAAGACGTGGAACAGGAGAGGTGGGACCCACCGGCAGTTCTGGCGCCGGAATCCATCGCCGTCTGGGACCTCCGCGGCGAGGTTTCTTGATCCGACGAGGTCATCCACGGATCCACCCGAGCCAAGCCTCCAAGGCTCCAATCAATGCTGCCAAACTAGAAACTTAACCGCAATCGTGTTCGATCGAGCTGCGGGATTGGGGGAGCCGAGATGATCGCCGTAAGCACTAGCGAGCGGAAGCGGGATTGGAGGTCACGGGGAGAGGTGGCGAGATGATCGTCGTATGCAGTAGACGGGATTTTACAGGGAGGCGGGGACTGTTCCGTTCTTGAAAAGAGGTCTGATTTGGTTGGTTTCCACCGGTGTTTGTGGGCTGGCCTGTTTGAAACTTTGAATCTGTGGGCTGGCCCATATAGTAAATCACTCATTTTTACTCACTCCGTCTCAAAATTGCTTGTCGTTTGGACTTTATGCACCTATACATATATTATGTCTAGATAAATAACAAAAAAATGTATCTAAAAAGTCAAAATGACAAGTAATTTGAAACGGAGGGAGTATTAACATATACTATGGCTGTGTTTGGAGAAATAGCCCAAAGCTATTTTGAGGGCTAAAGTTTAAGCTAAGAAAATAGCCCTCCAATGAAATAGCCCTTTAGTTGTTTGGATCCAAGGGCTATTTGGGCTATTTGACCTTTAATTCAAAGATACAAATCCTACCAAATCCTACCAGGTAGTAGGGAATAGCCCAATTAGCATGTATTGGGGGGATAATTTTTTTGGGTGAGCTAGTTGCAAATAACCCTAAAATAGCCCACATGTTTGGCTGTTTATTGAGCTATTTGGGCTTAAAAAGGGTGGGTTAAAAAATAGCTCATGGATTCAATCACCCCCTATATACTATATACAGGGAAATCCTAACATCTTCCGAAAGATAGTAGGAGGTAGAAACCGATAAAATGATGAATGATGCATGCTATTTCTTGTTCAGTACCTCTGTCACAAAACAAGTGAAATTGCTAGAATAAAATAGAAAAATATGTTAATGTGGTACCAAAGGGACTTACAAGAAGGTTAAAAAAATCATTTGCAGTTACAATGCTATCTCAAATGTCACATGGTAGCAAGCATACAACGGTAGCTGTCCCTACACCCCACATGCAAGAACATATGGAATGAAAAAAATCATAAATCTTGAACTAATTATTCAAATTAAATTTCAGTTACACTATTGAATGTTTTATAATAACTTCAAACAAACTTAACTATGTTCAGATTTAGTTATTTACATTTTTTTTGTCAAGTTGTCAGTTTATTAGTAAGATATGTACACTTTGACTAAATTATACATAATAATAAAAAATATTTATATCGAACAAATCGTTTGAACTCAAGGAATAAACATGTATATACTTGAAACAAACTATATGAACTCATAGTACAAGTGGGATTATATGCATTCAGATATTATCGCATGAAAGAAGCGCACACCGTGAATTGGAGTTATGGCTCCATTTCTCTTCGATCAATAATAGCTAGCATTGTGCATGCATGCATGAGTTTCGGTCTGTCAAAAGTGAAATCTAGTGCATATATGGGACAAATTATATGAACACAAGGAAAAAACAAATGCATAGATCATGTAACCCTCTTAACAAAGTTTTAGCTCAATCTACTCCCAACTATTTCATTTGGTTGATTCTACCCCCTAGTTACATCTTTCTTGTTCGGTATCTGTCACAGAGCAAGTGAAAATTGCTACAGAACAATAGAAAAGGTTGGTAATGTGATACCAAGTGGACTTACAAGAAGGTAAAAAAAGCATATGCACCTATTGATGCTATCCCAAATGTGACAGAATAGCAAGCGTACAATTATCATTCCATGCAGTGTGCAACAACGCAAAATACATAAAAGGAAAACGAGATGCAATCTCAAGTCTGGAGAAGAGAATTTCAGACAACTTTACCCTAGTTATTTGGTTCAACGGACCTAGGATATTTTGACCACAAGTACAGGGTACCCTATGAGTACACCAAGTCCGCCCTTCTCAAGAGTACATTTACAAGACAAAAGAATGAGAAGTTCGGTACAAGTGATAGTATCGTGCTTTATCCGATCCATAGGTTCAAACATCTTCTACTCAGTTGTTACGTCGAGCTTATAAGTATAGCATTCCACTAATTTAAATGCTCCTAGTTCCATCAATGACACCACAGTCCAGGAGCACCAGGTTTACAAGCACCAAAAGCTTATACACTGCCACAGCCAAGAACTTTAGAAACTAATATGAAGGCATTGCATAGCCAACTGTTTTCCAGCAAAATTGAAACCATTGTCCAGCAAATACCCAAATTAACCCCATGGGCCATGGAAAAATCCAGGACCCTCAACAGAAAGAATTTGATATCGCATCCTAATGAATCAGCACTGATCAAACTATAATATACTCACTACCGATTCATAGCAACAAAACAATGGCAATTTAGAAGTAAGCAACTGCTATTGAGCACTGCAATGTATTTTTTTTAACCTAAACATCATTAAAGATGAGTATATTGCATAATATTCAGTAACAAACCAGATCAAGCATATTGCATTCCAGAAAAACAGAAACAAGAACAAGGCCACCATCTGATGCTCCATTTCGAAATTGCATGTAGAGCATTTAAGAGCTGGGACATGAACATAGCAGACTTAGTTCTCCCACATTTGCTAAGCCAGGATCCACAGAAAATAGACACCATGATCGTACATGTAGTTGTAGTTCGATAGTTACCGCAGCCTTCAAAATCTCAACAGACACCCACTAGGTGAGTAAGATCAGATCTGCTCTGCAGCATCATTCTGAAGGAAATAGCCACACTGGAAGGCGGTCTTCTACATGTCCTTTGAAAGGCAACAGTTTAGCAGGAAAGGGTCTCATCTTACCATCTCTCATGTTGTACACAAAGCTGTCACTTGGGTTCCAATATTCGGGAACAAAGTAGATAAGATCACCTTCAACTCTATCATGCAGACTGGCAGGAAACGACTTGGAGCTGCCTGAACCAACAAAGACAGAATCGCCATTGAAGCTGCGGATCCTAGAAAGTCCATAAGGGTTTTGCTGACGTCCAGTGCGAACACGTCAACTTTAATAGGTTTCGAATCTTGCACCATGTAATCACTATCATAGTATCGCATTATTAATAGCAGATTTTCACGCCACACCACCATGTTACAGCGCAGAAAACCATTTTGGTCCAAGGGGTGAGGGGGGAGTGGCTCAGTCATACAATGCTCCACACGAGAGATAACAATCCCACGATCATCCTCCTCGAGTTCAAAAGCAAAGAGGTTTGTTCCAACAAAACTCTGGAGCACGTACAGGTACAGCTTACCCTGGTAGAAGGCAATATCTTTGGGACCAACAAGAAGAGAACCACTGCAAACATGCCATGATGTCATCCCAGGCTGCCAGAGAGCAAGGTCACTTGAAACTATGGTGTCAGAGGAAGCAGCCACAATGTACTTGGGCCCAGAGTCAGGTGAAGCAGATAATACCACTGTGTGGGCTGACATTGCATACGAGCCATTGATTTCAAAACGGACGTCACCTGTGCCATTGATGACAGGGAGAATCTTGTAGAAGAAGTGGGCACGGATGCAACCCTTACGGTACAACTGCGGCAGATGGACCACCTTTCCGGAAAAAGGGTTAACTAAGAAGCACTTGTCATCAATTCCTCCGTAATACCTGCGGACAACCAATTCGGTCACGCACACAACCCATTCATCATAAGAGCCGGCATAACGGGCATCATCGGCTGCCACCTCCTCATGCACCAGGGGGCGACGAGGGGCCGTAAGCGCCTCATCAGAGGTCAAGCAGGCGAGCCTGAACTTAGGTAGCACCAGCACGGGGAGCGGTGGGGGCAGGGCCTGGCCGCTGGCAGCAGCTCGCCAGCGGGGGCACACGGACCGCACGCTGGCGCGGTCGGCAAGACATGGGAGGAACAGGAGCACGACGCCCAGGATGTCCGGATGAATGTCCGCCATAGCGACGCCGGCGGCGGCAGTTCGCTCCCAGCGTCCGATCTTGGCTTCTTAAGGGGCATTTCGTCGAACGCCTCGGCTGCACAAGACACCGGTGAAGCGTTAGTTCGTGATGTTCGCGCGCGTTTGACAACCACCCGCGGCCGCGGCTACGCGATATGAATGCAGGAGAACACGGACTCACCGGCGGTGTCCTCGCCGGAATCCATCGGCGGCGGCGTCCGGCGCCGCGAGGTTGACGAACCCGACAGCCCCAAGCAAGCTGCGGCAACGCCGCCAAACCAGAAGTGGAAATCGAACAGCGAAGGAGATCAACGGGAGAAGTATGTACACTATGATTCAGCAAGCTGTGAAGCGATTGAAATGGGGATCTCGCTGCTCGGTGGTTGCTGCACAAGGCGGCTGGTGTTCTGATCTTTTCGCTTGTTCAGTCAGATCGGAAGGTGGAGTTTCTGTGCTGGGCCTTTGTGTAGCATGCTGGCTGGTTTGGTGCAGTAGCTGGGCCCGGGGCCAAAACATCCTCACGGCTCAGCCCAGAAAAAAATAGAGATTGGAATTTTTTTATATATTTTTTCTTTGATTTTCGAAAAATAAATGGACGAATCAAAAAATTTGAAAAATATACATCTGCGCCAGTATCCCACGGTGCAGAGTCTAGCCACCGCCGTGGAGCAGCGGTGTAGAGCCGTGAATGACGGCTTCACTATATAAGGGCAACGACCGCCCCCTCCTCCCTTCCTCACTCCCTCATCTAAATCTTCAGCTTTCAACCCTTCGGAGCACTTTTGACTAAGGTATGTTTCTAAATTTAGGTTAGTTTAGTTAGTTTAGTTAGTTTAGGAATTTCAAAAATTTTAGAAATAATTATAATTCAAATAATTAGATTAAATTAATATAAAAGTATTAAAAAATTGTTTTAATTAACATAATATATTTAAATTAGCTTTAAACTTCTAGGGAATGGTTATAATTAACATAATTAGATTAAATTGATATAAAATTCGTAGAAAATAGTTTAAATTCACATAATTCGTTTTAATTCATTTAAAATTCCTAGAAAATAGTTATAATTCACAAAATTAGATTAAATTGATATAAAATTCGTAGAAAATATTTTTAATTCACATAATTCGTTTGAATTCATTTAAAATTCCTAGAAAATGGTTATAATTCACATAATTAGATTAAATTGGTATAAAATTCGTAGAAAATAGTTTAAATTCACATAAGTCGTTTTAATTCATTTAAAATTTCTAGAAAATGATTATAATTCACATAATTAGATTAAATTAATGTAAAATTTTTAGAAAATATTTTTAATTCACATAATTCGTTTTAATTAGTATAATTTGACTAATTGATTAAATTATGTTATTTGTTGAGCACGTCTGGGCACGGAGTTGTTCGACGAGACGGTGGATCGGCACCATCGCCACGCGTCGTTTGTTTCTTGGACGTTAAGAAGATATCGCTTCCCACCACCCGCACGTTGATGTCGATACACCAGCGGTGGATTCCGGCACGTAATTCATTTTATTATTTATTTCTGTTTCTTTACAATAATAATTGCGTTAAGTAAATTAATTTTGTTTATTTTTCAGGCTACACGCTGCAGGACTTCTCCCTTTCGCGCGGTTGGTCGAGGGGGAGCTACGGTAAATGAGGTTCCCGGCGTAAGCGGTTGACGCGGTTCAACGACGCCCGTGATCGTCGCGTTCATGGACCGGTGGCGACGAGACGCACACCTTCCACTTCCCGTCGGCGAGATGGCGCCACCGAGGGACGCCGCGATGTTGGGAGGGCGACGTGTCAGTCGGGCGAGACGAGGGCCGATCGACATCCCCGCGACGTGGCACGCCGACTTTCTTGCTCGGTTCGCGAACGCCCACTTCGAACGATCGCGCCTCACCGCACGTCGTTCTTCGCCAACAACCACGGCCCACCGGACTTGGATCCAGATTCAACAGACGTGATTCTAACTCTTATTTTCAACATTTGTATGCATTTTAAACGAATGTGACTACATGGCGCGGCGACGACTCGGACGGGTTTTGGAGGTCTACCCGCCTCCTGCTGTGGTGGGTCTTGTGCGAGTCGTGAGGGGACTCGGTGTCGAGTACCGCTCCCACAGGCTCGGCGGATCGCCGACTCCCGTCGAGGAGATGGCCCGGATCAGGGTAATGCTCGCCGCCGCTACCTCTGTTGTGTTCGGCGATGTCGGCCGGGAGTAAAGAGGATCCTCTGGGTGCCCTCTCTGCTGCGATGTGGATCCACAGCGGTTCGACATCCGTCGGCCCAAGGCCGACCTCTCGAGTACGTGCATTGCCGGAGAAGACACCGACCCGGTGGACCTCCCACCATGGGTTCTCTATGGTGCCTCAGGAAGGTAATGACCTCCCTTATCGCTTTATTCGCTTAATGAGTTCTTTAGTTTGATTCAATCAACTTTTCATGTTCTAGCACGTTTGGGCCGGGGAGCGCGAAGAAGGCGATAAGGACTTCGGTGGTCGATCGACCGGATGGTCGATGCCTCAAGTCCGGTGGACGCCAGACACTCGCGGTCGCCGCCGCGCACACGTGGCCTCTCGCCCCTGCTACCGAGACCAAAGGCGTATCGGATGACGCGACGACGATTGGTCTTCGACGTCACGCCGAGGAGTACGCCGTCCACCGGGTGATGAGGCGCTCGGTCTCTTCCAGAGTCGCCGGTGCTTCGCCGCGCCACGCCCGCCGCCCACGCGCATGTGAGCTACCATTTGCCGCTTATAATTATTTTCCGCTTACAAATAGTCGCTTGCAAATAATTTTCTGTTTCATCTATGCTAGGTGGACGCGTAGGGGCGTGTCCGCGCGACGTTCGTCGACAAGCCGTGCAGACGTGACGAGTGGGCGTCTGCGGCGCACAAGGAGAACGTCGTCACCGAGCACCGCCTTCACGACGCGCGGCTCGGTAGCGTACCTTCGATGGTACTCCCGAGGACGCGGACGCGGTGACGACGCGTTTATGCCTACCCCGCCACCGCCACCGGCCCCGGACCACGGCAGATCCCGCCGGACACCACGCACTCATCGCCGAGACGCATCGCCGACGCCGTAAGCTACGATATCGCAAACATATTTTATTCATATGACTTTTCATTATAACATGTGTTACTAATTTTGTGAGCGACGACGCGCTTGTCGAGATCGCGTGCGGCTCGCGTCCGCGAGGGAGCGATGTTTTACCTGGGGCCTCGGCACCGACGCACGCAAGATCCTCGATGTCGCGGCGAGGTACTCGCCGTCGTGAACTACGCCGGGCCGCAGAGATTCCTCTCCTTCCGCGCCACCCTGCCGCCTCGAGCTCCGCCGGCGGTGGCTTCGCAGCCGACACCTTCCACCTTTGCCGGCTGCTCGGCTCCGACGGCACAAAGAAGACAGTGTGTGCGACACCTACGTGCAGGCCGCTTGTTTCCGGCAGTACTTTCGGACCTTATTTTCAACTAATGCATGTAATTGTTGTGTGTTTGTGTTATACTATATTCTAATCGCAGGCTCCCGCCTTCGGCGGCCGACAGGAGATGACGGCACCTAGAGCGCCGATCTTTCTGCTAGGAGGTTTCATCACGATCTTTCGCTATGCGGCAGATATTCCTTCCTCGTCCACTCCGCCTATGTTCCCACCGTAACGACCTTAACTTTACAAAGAAAATTCGTTAAGTACGATATGTTTTGGAGAACTAATACTATTCGTTGCGTACCGGTTTCGACGCCACCACCGAGGAGCACTGGCCGGGATGAGTTTGGGTACGGCGACATTCTCGCGACCATGGATGCCCCGCAGGCCGAGGAGGTTGGCCCGTCACAGTTCACAGTGCACCGTTGGGACTCAAATGACAGCCATGGGCTGAGCGACCCCGTACGGCGGGCCCGGAGCGACACCGGGTGCAGGTCGCCGTTGGCGGGCGGAGGGACACTGCATGAGCGACACCGCCCGGCGAGCGACACCGGATGCCGCAGTTCGCCGCAGCGCCATGGCGACACTGCCTCCGACCAGCGGTCGTGGCACCACCGGACGCACGCCCGGGACCACACTGGCCGGGCGCTAGAGTCATCAAGAGGCACCTGTAGTAGTATTTTACCATGATTTTGTATAAACTATTTACATCTACTCGTTGATTATGATATGATCTTGTGATTATGCTTACACTTATCAGTTTGTTATTTTTTAAAAAGGTTAAAAGTGTTTTAAAAATGAAAAATTAAAAAAAATTAAAATGGTCTTACCGCCATGTGGCACGCAGGTGGTAGGGCTCTTGGCGACGCATGGCGCCGGGCGGCACGCCACGCGGTGCCCCGCCGCCAGAGGTGCTCTCCGCCATACCCCACTGGCAATTACAAGGCCATGAGGGTACGGCAGATGTATATTCTCGAAATTTTGGTTAGTCCATTTATTTTGAAATAAAAATATATATATAAAAATTTCTAGAGATTGAGAAGGTGAGATTTTGAGATGGTGACAGAAAAGATGGAATCAAACTATTTGATACGTACATCTGTAAGAGCAACTCCAGCAATAACCCCTATTTGAAGCCCCTACTTCTTGGAGTAGGGGCTCTCCCAACTTCTGGGGGCTGTTGATTTTGGTCCCAACTCCAAAGAATAACCCCTACCGACAGCCCTACTTTCATCTAACATTCTGGGCCCCACCTGTCATTGAACAACTATTTTATCCCCTCCAATCTCTTCTTCTCTCGGACGAGCATGGCCTACCGGCATCTCACATCCACGGATCCACCTCGCATCGCAAGCAGAACCGGCCATCTCCGTGCACCTCCCCGGCCATCTCCGTGCTCCTCCAGCGGCGGCCACGGGGATGAATCGAGGGGGCTGCGCGGAAGAGCTGGGGCTGGGGGATCGAAATCAGCGGCGATGCGTAGGTGTGGGGGTGCAAGAAGGGGGCGGCACGGCCGGAGCTCGACCCGGAGACGGTGCTCCTACGGCGTCGTGGAGGAGCTCGCGTGCCCCCGCCTCGCGGCGACTGCGGAGCTGCGGCCGGGCAGGCGAACCTCGAGCTCGACGACCGGCGAATCGAGGTCCGGCCGAGTGAATCGAGCTCGAGCTCCAGTGGCGGCGGCGGCGCTCTGGGTAGGCGGCGAGGCAGGTGGGGAGCCCGACGGCGACGGAGAAGGGGCCGCATGCTCGGCAGTCCGTGCGCAGGCGGGAGGAGCAACGAACGCAACCGGCGAGTAGGGGCTCCCTTCTCCACCCGCAGCAGAAGGGGCTAGAGGGGGAAAGTAGGGGGTGAACAGTGATAGAGACTGGGATTGGAGCTCTGCTGGAGTGTATAGGGACTGGGATTGGAGCTCGGGAGTGTTTTTTGTTTGGCCTCTTTTTGAGTAAGAGCCGATAGGGGCTATTTGGAGTTGCTCTAAGATGGTGACAGAAATGAGGAACCAATCAATTGGATACATTTTTCGAGCAATGTAATTGAGATTCTTTTTTGAAGATCAAACTTAGTACACATTTTATAGGAAAACCCCAATTTACATTGGAAAAAAGGACAACTTGTTGTGAATATAAAATTTCCCCGTTTACCGTGTTATAAGAATAGTAGTAAATTGATGTTGCTAAAATAAAACAATAAAGTTATACCATAAAGACTATAAATTTTACTGCAGGAATTCATGTGCTAATTTCCAATAATCCATTCAAAATATATCAAGGGCCAAGTGAAAAACGCATGCATTCCGAGCAACAACGCAGATCCATGTATTCAAAATCTATGTGATTGTCGTCAGATTGACCTTAGCTTCAGACTCAACTGCCAGAAACATCAAACCACGAATTGCAAGAGAGTAATACACAGATATAGGCATATAACAGTATAATAAAAACTCGAAAGCAAATGCAAATCTGAATATAATTTTGTTTATGGACCAGCTAGAACAAGGAGGATGAACGGGATTGTATATTGAAACGTCCGGCCGGGCACGAAAGTCGGCCAGATAGCTAAAGAAATAGAGCCCTCACGGGAACTTCTAATCTTCTTTGATATCTTAACCCTAGAACCTAGACCGTCTTTATAGACTAGACGCCTGCTAAACCTGATTACCACACAGGTACTGTTGTGAACAGTACCGCAAGCCTCCCTTTGGGTTGTGCTCAGCCCATAATAGGCCCAACACACTACCATAACAAATTCTTCGTATAAATACCAATTAAAAACTTCCCACATGTGCGAAACACTTACATAGGAAACCAAATTAGGTAGCAATAAGCCAATAAGTTTACTACTAAAAAAACCACCTGAATCTGACATTAAAAAAGAACAGCAAACTTGTTTCAGTGCTTGGTGACAAAAACACCATCACACCTGGCCCCAGTCAGCATCAGTGCTTCGTACATGAAAACATTAGGATCAGAACAGTTTATTCTGCAGGAAATTGCCATGTCGCAATCAACAAGTCATCAGGTGCCCAAAATTTGTCCTCTGATCCGTCTGCAACAAGTGGTGCCATCATACCATCTTTCATGTTGTACACAAACTTTTGAGGGCAGAAGTTACCATCAATGAAATAGATAAGATCTTCTCCAACTCCATTGTAATCACACGAACGAAATGACTTGCTACTGCATGGACTGATGAAGATGCAGTCACCATCCAAGCTCACAATCTCAGTGAATCTGACAGGGTTTGTGCTGACGTCTGCCTCAACTACTCTAAGCTCAACAATCATGTGCCCAAATTCAGTATCAGCAGAGTATGCAGCAACTATTAATAGTTTTCCGCGCCACTCTACTATGTGCAATATCCCATTATAGTTATCTGTGACCTCAGGCAGTTCAAATCCAAAACCCTCAACACGAGAAACTATCATGCCATTGTTATCTTCAGATATCTCAAAGGCAAAAAGGTCTATGGTGAATTCACTGCTGCTGAGCATGTAGAGTTTCCCCTGGCAGAAGACAATATCCATGAACTCAGTGATGCAGTCACCATCGCATACGCACCATGATTTCATCCCATATTGCCAAAAAGCAAGCTTAGCCACACTCTTAATGTTTGACATGCCAACCGCAACACACCTGGAGCCAGAGTCAGGTGAAGTGGACAAGACCACCTTGTAGAACGACAGCACACACTGTGTGGCATTGATGGAGCAATTCACCACGCCATAGCCATTGACGATAGGGAGAGACCAGCTGTAGGCATCGAAACGGCGGCCTGCCGACGGAGGTGGGAGACGGACGACATCCTGAAAGAAAGCTTTCATCAAGAAGCACCGGAGGTCACCAAAGTAGCGACCTTTGTTGAGCTTCACGCCCACGAGCCACCCCTCGAATGAGCCCACGCAGCGGACACAGCCAGCTGACGCAGTCTCCCTCTCCGGCAGCGGGACGCGGCGGCGCGCCCCCGTCAGGGTTCCTTCGGCGCAGAAGCTGGCGAACGAGAAGTCGGACAGCACGAGCAGGGGCAGGGGCGGAGGCGGTTGGCGGTGGATGCGCGCCGCGGCGCGCCACGTGCGGCATACGGAGCGCAGCCTGGCGCGGTCCTCGACGAGGGGGAGGCGGCCGACCACGACGCCGAGGATGTCCACCGGGAGGTCCGCCCACGGCCTGTGCTGCGGCTCCTCCGCCTCGTCGGGCCTTCGTGTCTCGGAAGCCCGGGCGCATTTCGTCGAACACCTTGTGTGCGCTGCTTTCGCCGCCGCCGCTGCCAGCGACCGTGGCGCCTTGCCCCCCTTGCGGACGCAAACAGGTAGATGCGCGTGCTGAGTATGGTCAGCTGAGGTTCCTACTCCGGAATCCATGGCCGCCGCCGGGGCAGCGCGGGGCTCCTCGCCTCGAGGCTGAGGACTTCCGGTGTGCGGAGCCGAGACGACGGCCGTTGAAAGGAGAAATAAGTTGGGCTGGGTTTTGGACTTTTGGGTCCGTTTAGCGATTTTTTTATATTTATTTTATCGTGATTTTGCAAAAATATATGATCCGCCACAAATTTTGCAAAAATATACATCTGCCGCTCGCCACGCGTCAGGGACATGCTTAGTATTACGGTAGGAGCCGCCAGAGTGGGCCCTTAGCGTGGGCGAAACATAGCGCCGTACGGCCAGTCAGAGCCTGGCGCCGAACCGCGGCGTTGGGTCCTAGCGTCATGGGCCCGCAGTGACCTGCAAGCGGCAGAAGTGGAGCCACGCTAGGGTCCAGCTATATATAACACGAATTCAAAGAAATGTCATAATAATTCGAAAAAGAAAGAGAGGGGAAGAGGAGAAGGGGTGAGGAGGAGGTGATGAAGGTCTGGCTCTGGGTTTTCGTCTCGTTAGAGGTAATACGATACTTAATAGTTTTAGTGTAGATGTGTTTAGTAGATATATAGTTTTAGTGTAGATCTGCTTTCGATAAATACATAATTTTAGTGTAGATCTGCTTAGTAAATACATAGTTTAGTGTAGATCTTTAGTAAAATTATAGTTGTAGTGTAGATCTGCTTAGGAAAATTATACTTGTAGTGTAGATCTGCTTAGGAAAATTATAGTTTTAGTGTAGCTCTGAGTAGATATATTTTGTAGTTGCGATCCACTTCTTAATAGCGTTTTATTTTTTCATCTTTGTCGGACATGTCGGATGATCTCGTGTCAAGTTGTATTTCGGTAATGGGCGAGAATAGATATGGTGAACATGGAGTTGACTTGTCGAATTTGATTCGGTTGACCATGTGATTAGAAGAGCACCTCAAGAACTTGGGGGTCCATTACCCATTTTTAGGGTATTTCATGTAGATGCGAGCAACATGATTTGTCCATTATGGCTCTAATCAAGCGAGTGAGTTATTATATTGGGAGCTTATGCCACTTCAAGGCCGAACATTGGAGGAGTTATATCAAAGCGACATGTGAAATTGGTTTGCTGTGATGTCTTGTTTATCCAAGTTGTTCATAAGGTGGGTCTAGTAGTCAAGTGCTTGTGAGTGATGCTCACTGGTGGTGGTGAACTACAAGCGGGAGATGGTCTGCAACCGAGCCACAAGAAGAAGGAGATGGTGGTTCCAGTGAGGAAGAAGAAGGAGATGGTGACACACACTTTGAGGGTGCAATTGACGAGGGGAAGTTAATGAAGAACTACTCAGCAGCGAAATGTAGGCCAATGGGGATGAACGTGGGTTGAAGAGGACTCATCGGATGATGAGGATGACCCGATAGTTCCAAGGGATTGGGGACGATTACAATTTCTCACGCCTATTTGTCAATCCCGTGAGAATGTGGCACTGGGAGTATAGAGAAAATGCGCGTTTCATGGCGCCATATATAAGAGTGCGATGAGGTGAAGGATGCGGTGAAGAGGTGGTCCACCCTTACTCTGCGAGAGAGTTCGAGGGTAGTGAAGAGTTCTCCACATATATATGATGTACAATGTCCAAGCCCAACTGTCGTCCTTTTCGAGTGTATGCTTCAAGGGCAAGTGGAAAAATTATTGGGAGATCAAATCTGTTGTGGATCACACTTGTGTACTTGAGCGGATGCAAGCCATCGTAATTTGTCATCCGGTTTTGTGGCTAGCCGATGTTTGCTAAGATTGTGGAAAATCCTCGCTTTTGAGCCTAAGTCCATTATCTTGGCAATTGAGGAGAAATTTAGGTATCGGATAAGTTATGGTAAGGCATACATGGCAAAGAAGAAGGTAATGGAGATGAGGTGGGGAACTTATGAAGCATCCTATGACAATCGCCTCGATTCTTGAACACAATTACCACGCTAAATCTGGTAGTTATTATGATATCAAGACTTATAATATTGTATCAAGGCGAGGAAGCAAGTCTTGCAATGGGGCATTCTTAGCATTGGGTCCTGCTATTGCCGCATTCAAAGCGATGTACCGATTATTTGCATAGATGGCACATTCCTAACAGGAAAATACAAGGGCACAATCCTTACAACAGATGTGGCTGCAGATGGCAACAATGCTTGTTGCCATTGGTAATTGCTTTTGCAGAGGAGAGAATAGTGACGATTGGTATTGGTTTACGGAGAGATTGAAGCAAATGGTGGTGGGAGATGTGTCGTGTGTGTGATACACGATAGACACAAAGGTATTTTTGAGCCATTAGTGACATCAAAGAAGGTAGTGAAGAGCATTACAGAGCAGCACAATGGCCAGATGTGCATAGCAAGTGGTGCATGAGGCATATGGGAGCAAACTTTCATAGCCAGTTCAAGAACAAAGAACTTACAAAATTGTTCAAGCGCTTATGTTCGACCAATCGGAGAAAAAATTCTTGACCTATGGCAAAATTAGATGATCGTGAAGAAAGCATCGAAGAGATAGCTAAGAAGCCTGTAATCGAACACGGGAAGAGCCGGCTTCTCTGGAGGACGTGGGGCTAGATGCTCCAAATGTCAGAAGGAGAAGGGGACGTGCTGTGAAGACCTTCACCGGTGGATTCGAATGAGCCTAAGGAGAAATGGTCCCTCCCGCTTGATAAGGGAGGTGTGAGGCATGGGATAATGACAACAAATTTTCTTTGAGGTCTACAACGCCTGTTTTGCGTGGTGCCAGAGCTCAACCTCTTGTTGGTATCATTGAGTTCTTCTTGTACCGCACAATGAAGTACTTTCTTGACCGTGCTAATGCAGCACATGCAGCAATGCAGACCCTCGAAGGTGTATTCAACATGGATGACCCAGTACTTGAACAAAAAGCATAGGTCTCTCTCACGTAGCTTACCCACAACCTCTACGTCGTGATCCCGGCGAGGAAGTGCGGTGGAAATATCGAGATAAGTTGTCATCCAAATCACAAAAGGTAAATGGTGAAATAACAATACGACAGTGATTGGGAATCAGACATGCTCATGCTCTTGCCAGAAGCCACTGCTGCTACACTACCCCTACTCACATGTGATCGCTGCATGCCTTGCAACAAAGAATCAGCATTGGGGCCGCTCGTGCCTAAATACTTCTCAAGCAAACCGTTCTAGACACTTGAAACCACACTATTGAGAGTTACGCATCTTGGAACTTTCACTCAAGACCCCAAAGACAAGTCGTTGTACATACCAAATCCGTATCCAACCATGTGTCAAGGTGTGGTCGGACGCAAGAAGAAGAGGATTAGGAACAACATGGATGAGGCTGAAACGGGCGTCAGGTGATATGCTCCAAGTGCAACAATCTGACACTCCTACAAGAAATGCACCAAGCATCTTACTTTTCCACTCCCACTTCTACACCACTGCGCAGCTAGTGCACGTGGTCGTCGTTCGATCGCTACTACGAAGGAATGCAGTGACCGTACTTGTTTGTGCTACCGTGTTGTAATAATTGAACTACTTATGCATGTTGTCGTCTTGTAATATTTGAACAATTTTATCTTGCAAGGTCTTGTAATATTTGAACTTATGTATGTTATCGTGTTGTAATAATTGAATTACCTTTTCATTTGCTTGTTGTTTTATTCTTCAATTTCTTATCATATCCGGTTATGTTTTGTTCTATAATTTCAAATGAAACAAGTAATGAATTTATCATATTTCTCATCTGTTTTGTAGGCTTTCAATGGCTTCAACGGGTCTGAGTTGGATTTGGAGTTGCTCACCGAAGAAGGACAAGGTTGAGGTGCCAAAGGGATCCACACTCCTATGTGCATCGCGGTGACAACCGTAAGCTTGTCAAGTGCAACGTTCGCATCTTGCTACGGGATGAGGTTCTTCATGTGCGAGAACTACGAGCATGACCCCTCCCACCATGTCGCAATGTTAGACCAAAAGTAAGAACTGCATTACTAAATAAATATTATGTCATTGCTATTTTATTATGTGCTAACTTGTCTTTGAAAAAAGACTCCACCTCCTCTCTGTGATTTCATGCAGTGGCTAGATTGTGAGCAGTCCGAACAAGACAAGCGTTACGTCGAGGAGACGGGTCGTTCAGCACGTGAGAGGTGGATGGTTGAGGCGAAAAACAAGAACAAAAACGTAAGGAGCAGGAGGAAATTCGCATTCGGGAGATCAAAGAAGAGCGTGCGGCCCGTGAAATGAGATAGAGAGGAAGAGGGAGAGAGCTCACGGGCTAAGGAAGTTGGGCCGGATGCTATGAGGAAGGGGAAATACCCCCGTTGTACCCAGTAGACGTAGAGTACTCGACGCCGAGTGCTACTGTATCCATAAAAAATTATGATTTCATTTCATCATTCTCTAGAGTCGGGTTGTATCTTTAAGAACTTGATTTAAGATGAATTTCAGATGCGAACAGTAAAACTCGTACTAGGTTGTGTTTTCTGTGAACTGCTCCAAATATTGAACACATAGGGTGTGTTTTCTGTGAGTCACTGCACCAAACAGTGTACCTAGTACTAGGGTGTGTTTCCTCGAGTCATCGGGCCATTTTCTTGCCGGATCGAATGGCCCACCATCCAGTTTCCGCCTACATATATGTGAGCACTCTTCTCCAGTCTCACTTCACAACACAACAAGCAACAATGAGTTCCTGGACTGGGGCTGATGATGATGACTCCATCGGTCCAGACTATGGAGCCAAAAATCCGAGTTCAACACCAATTTTCCACTTAGACAAGAGAGATTTCAAATCCATGCGTGATGTTAGAAAGTACGCACCAAATCAAACGGTGAACTGGCCAAGGTGTGCACACGGTGAGTTCTGTGTGATGCAGGTTTATCAGGGATGGGACAACTCTGGTCGCCGCTTCTGGTATTGCTCACGAGCATGGGTAGGCAGGCAAAACTCCATGACCTCTCCTTCATCATTTTATGATTTACTAATGTAATCACGGTTTCGCAGATTCGAACAACCGGATAATCATGGTTTCGTGCAATGGGTGGATCCCTATTCACCCGTATCAAGAGTACATCAACTACCTCGAGGATGTTGTCATCTTCAACCTGAGGCAAGAACTCGCGTCGGCATTGGCTTCTCCAGATCCGACATCTACCAACGGCGACGACGGACCGGTGACCGGACCAATGGTGGTGAAGACGAACACCGGCTGTGAGGACGATCTGCTTGTCCGTGTCACGAAAAGAAGGACAACACTCCACCGGAACTCCACCCCGCCACCATCTCGATCCAACTCCACCCCCGTCGGGGTACATGCCCTCCCAAAGACCCCTGGTCTATGATGTCCGGGTTCTCCGGGTATTATTCGTACAACTAGACTACAATTGTTGTAATCGTTTATTTAAATCCCCTAAGGCACGTTAGGACTAGCAAGAGCGGCACAAAGTTAGGGTAATTGTGTCGCACGTGCCATTGCAAATGTTGTAATCGTTTATCTAAATTCGTCATTAAGTATTAATGGTTCGTCGTTTTATCAATCCTTCAACAATTCAAACTTTAAAAAAAAAAAATTCCTACCGCCGCAGCCCGCGGCGGCAAGGAATTAACGTAGGCCGCGGCGTTAGCTCGGCCACGCCATCGCTGACGTTAGACCCCTAACGCCGTGGCCCACGACGTCAGGGTCGTAACGCCGTGACCCTCGGCGTTAAGGGTACGGGCCCACTCCTGGCGGCTCTACCGCCGACGGGCGTTATGTCCCTGACGCCGGCCCACGGCGGCAGATGTATATTTTTGCAAAATTTGTGGCGGACCATATATTTTTGCAAAATCGCGATAAAATAAATATAAAAAAAATTCCCGTTTAGCAAAGAATGGTTCGGTTTCCCGTTTCCAATGGTTCTGGTTACTAATTTGAACGGATTAAATTTTTTAAAAACAATTTTTCTACCACCAAGAATTTGAGAAATTCATAGAAAAAATGATTACGCAGATGGTCATGTTTCATGCATAACTTAAAATACATGAAAATTTGATTTTGAAATTGTTATTCTAGAATTCACACGAACGAATTTCAAGTTTCAGTAAAATTCTAAAAGGTTCAATTTTTAGTAGTTTCGAATTCTGGAAAAAATAATTCTGTTATAAATTACTTGTGAATATCTCATTTTCAATTATTTACCATATTATTATATATATTTGTAATAATCCGGCAAAATGATTATTCAAAGCAAGCTTAATGGACAATGAGGATTTTTTTTTACAACAAACATATATATTAAAACTGAAGCAACCATATTACAAGGGGGTCATCGAAGAAGATCAAAATTGCAACAAGGTCCACTGACCATATGAGAACAACAGGAACAACGAAGCGTTAGACGTAGAGGCGATGAAGTCGCTTGTATCCGGAGGAGGACTGCACAAAGCATCAGTTGCATGAGGGGCGACGGGCCGAAGAAGTGCACACCGGGCGGAGGTAGAAGATAGGCCACCAAATCACATCCTAGGTGGAGGCGAGTTCGTCGGAACAACCATCGAATGACTGCTGCTTGGGCGATGTGGATCTGCCGCGGAGCACACGACTGCTTCAAGTCTTGGATGGAGACGAAGGTTGAGGTGGGAGCTTGTCGATGCGTTGAACGGCTGCAGGCTCGCTCGCCACATCCCAGGAGGAGGCGAGGGCATCAGAACAACCGCCGATGTACTGTTGCGAGTGCTTGAGATGGAAGCAGGGTGACGCAGCGGCGGAGCCAGTCTGGAGCTGCTCAAATCCGTGGGAGCACGTTGTTGCGTTCAACGACGACAAGCTCGCCACTTCCCCGGGGGAGGATGGGGTGTCGGAACAACCGCCGATGTACTGTCGCGTGGGTCGAGGGCGCGAGCAGGGTAACTCAGTGGGGGAGACGAGGTGGAGCTGCTCAAATCCGATGAAGAAGGCGGTGGATCCGGGCAGGGGAACATGGCGGGTGAGAAGAGAAGTCGGTTTTATTTTATTTAACCATACCTTGGTTTCGGAGATGGCGGCGGCGCCGGCGAGGATGACAGAGACGGCGGCGGCGCCGGCGAGGACGGCGGCGGCGGCGACCATGGAGGACAGGCCACAAAGGGCAAAGGCCATACGACAATTACTACAAACTAGTAAGAGAACTACGGGGGCTCCCTACCCCTCTTGCCGCCGGTGAGCCGCTAGCGGGGAGGAGGGGAGGGGCCTAGGGAGGAGCGAGAGGAGGAGGCCGAGAAGCCCAAGAGAGAGGATATGGCTTCGAGGCTATGGCTCCCCGAGTAAAACTCATTGGGTATGGACAATAGGGATGTAATATATAGCTGCTGCATGGTTAGGATATGTCATCTTCAGAGATAAAGAATGATGCGGGCTTTTTGTATGTTGTATGTCTCTCTCTCTCTCTGAAACATTTTCAATAGTTTAGGTGGATGAAGATGACATTGTGAGAGCAGACATTCCTTTTAGAAAAAGCAGAATCCAAATATAATAGTTTTGAAGAAGTATGAGTAACGGTAGAGTTCTATGCTGGAGAACCTAATGGAGTATGGAGTAAGTTATTTTCTATTCTATATATTTGAAAATAAAAGCAACAAAGTTTTATCATGATGAAGACTACATTTGACCATGTGAATGCATGTGTAAATTTCATGCATACCATATCAGAGTCAGAAATTCAATATTTATCAGTGGCTAGGTAGAAATTTCCCTGGAATCAATTTATTGCAAAATCTTCTATTTGACTGTAGTCAAATCGACCTTAGAGAATGGGCTCCACTATGCATAAAGCATAAAAAACACTGGAAACCATTATGCATAAAAACTCTCTCACAAGAGTAAAAGCACTAAAACAACTCATAGGAACTTGAAAACTACTTAAGCACACACAAGTTTACCACTAAAAACAACCACCTGAATCAGACATAAAACAATTGCACACTTGTTTCAGCTCTCAGAAATACAACACCATGTTGCTTCGTACAATAAGACTCATCTCCATGGATCAGAGGAGAAACAGAGTTGATCTTGGATCAGTTTATTCAGGAGGAAACAGCCATGTTGGATGCTTCAGCATGCCATCTGGCGTCCGAAGCTTGTCCTTCGGTATGTCTTCCGCAAACGGTGCCATTGTACCATCTCTCAAGTTGTACACAAACTTGTAAAAAGGGCGGGCATTTTTCTCAGGGGTGAGGTAACCATCAAAGAAGTAGACAAGATCAGCTTCAACTCCATCATCAGCATACTGACACGAACGAAATGACATGCAGCTGCATGGGCTAATGAAGATGCAGTCGCCATCCAAGCTCCTGATCTCAGTGAATCTGACAGGGTTTACGCTTAAGTCCGCCTCGAACACCCTAACCTCAACAATTTTCTGCCAAACATCAGCATTATCGGTGTATGTCGCGACTATCAGCAGCTTTCCACGCCACTCCAATATGCTCCAATTCTGGTTGTAGCCATCGGTGACGTCCACGTCCGGCGCCCATTCGACCTCACGGCAGTCGACACGAGAAACCATGAGGCCGCTGCCGCCGCCGTCGTCTGCGGAGAGCTCAAGGGAGAAGAGGTCTGTGACGTGGTCGTCACCACTGATCATGTGGAGCTTCCCCTGGCAGAAGATGGCGTCAGTGAACTTACGGACACAGCTGCCGTAGCACACGCACCATGATTCCATTCCTGGTCGCCAGAGGGCAAGCTTGGTGGTGTCGTCGATCATGGAGATGGCAGCCGCGACACAACAACCGGTGCTCGAATCGGGCGAAGATGACAGGATCACCTTGCGGAACGACATCACGCACTCCGGGGCGTTGATCACGCAATTCATCTCCATACCAGAGGCGCCGTTAATGGCGATGGGGAGAGTCGTGATGTGTTCGTCGGCGGGGTGGGTGGTTGCGGAAGGAGGAGGGAGACGGACGACGTCCTGGGAGAAGGGGTTCATCAAGAAGCACCGGAGGTCACCACCACCACCAGAGTCACGGCTTGCTGTGTCGCGCTCCACGGCCACGAGCCATCCCTCGATCGAGCCCACGCAGCGGACGCCGCCAGCCTCCACCATCGCCTCCATCTCCGTCTCCGGATCCAGCAGCGGGACGCGGCGGCGCGCGCCCTTCAAGGCCGTCCCTTCCGCGCTTAAGCTGGAGAACGAGAAGTCGGACAGCACGAGAAGGGGCGGCGGCGGCGGCCGGCGGTGGAGGCGCGCCGCGGCGCGCCACGCGTGGCAGACCGAGCGCAGCCTGGCGCGGTCCTCGACGAGGGCGAGGCGAGCGACCACGACGCCGAGGATGTCCGCCGGGAGGTCCGCCCACGGCCGGTGCTGCGGCTCCAGCGCCTCGTCGTCGGGAGTTGTTGTCTCGGAGGCCGCGGGGTCCGGGGCGCACTTCGCCGAACACCTTGGCTGTGCCACTGCCGCCGGAGTCTGATCAGCTGAGGCTCCTTCCACGGAGTTCATGGCCACCGGTCGAATCCTTTTCGATGGAGATGGATGCTAAGGCTGAGTCTGTGAGCTTTGACATTGCGGGCTTCCAACTTGCTAATTAAGAGAGTTGGAGGTTGGTATGATTGACTTTGAGGCTTTCATCTGGACCTGTTCAATATCTTCAGAGTTTTTTCCTTAGCATATTTCTAATTTTTCAAGTACCGCAATTTGCTAAGAAAAGGTCCTTGCAAATTGCAACATGCACGTACTTTAGACCCCATCGCCAATCATGAAACTACTAACTGCCTGTTTGTTGAGCTATGGTTTTCAAAAGATGTTTTTTGAGAAGCAGCTAATGAGAAGTTGATTCTGTAAAAGCTAGGAAATATAAATGTATATATAAATAATATGTGCTAAGAACATAATTCCTTATAATTAAGTTAGCAACAAATTCATCAAGACCAATTTATTATAGCTTATAATAGAAGTACAACTTTTGCTTCTCAGAAGCCAGATTCTAACTAGAGTTGGTTGATTATTTGAGATTTCTAAACATGAGAAGCAAAAACCAGTGACCAAAGTACGTATGTATGACTTCTAGGACATATACAAGTCAAGAAGTAAGCTAATTGGCGTGTCCATTCTTTTTCTAGTTGATTCTGATAGCAGTGCTGGTTCATGTCTCATTGGTTGGAGTGCTCAACAAGCGAAGACTATGTTGGTCAACCCTTTTTAATTGAACTGATATGTTATTAGCATTTACTGCATAATGTTGTTAAACTAGCTATATTTGTTTTAGCGAACAAACCTCAACTTCTACAGGCACCAATTTTTGCACTTTATGGTGTAACCCATTGTTGCTGCATTGTTGGATCAGAAATCAACAGCACCCGAGATGAATTTGGGCAAGATATCCTTTGCTTCTAGAGAATTAAACCTTCCGGGCACACCATATATATGATTCCAAAGAGAACAAAAACTATACCTTCATGTTTGGCTCATTCTCCAACTAAAAGATGCAAATGCGCCATATCCTTTTTGAATTTTCCCCCCAAAAACTTGGCTTGTAACTCCAGTTACAGCCCCAAGACACTTGATAAAAAGCAATTCTGCTCCTGTTCGCATGCACTGCAGTAACAGGTCCAGGTCTGCCCCCAAGACTAGTGCCAGCCAGCAATTCTGCTCCTGTTTGAATTTCAGTAACAGGTAAGAGGTGACAGGCATCTTCCCTCCTTTTTCGTCCAGAATTAATGCATCATCCACCATATGAACTATTTGCCCTTGGCTGGAAATGGAGCTACCCAATCTCGTCCTCGCATGAATTCACCAGACTCCTGGAGCTGAATTGCCAAATTTGTGTCTTGCCTCAACTTACTTCATCTTAACTGCAACTTGATATGGAGACTTTACTCGGGGGAAAACCATTCGATTTCAATAACATAGTACCAAGCTAGTACATTTACTTTTGAACTAGTATTCCAAGAATGAAAGAAGCATCCACTTCACAAGAAATAGCCCTCATCACCAATATGACATACAAACAACCCCTGCAATGATCAATAAGTTCAGAGACTTTCGATAAAGAACTGCAACTACAGCATGTCAGTGGGCACTCCATATTTCCTCTCAAAAATTTCTGCCTGCTCAAATGTAATTTAATATGTCCTCCATCATCAACTCTTCAAATGATCCCTTCCTCTATATCCCAATGACACTCTCTCCAGATGCAGGAGGTCTAAACTCCCAGAGTCCCAGTATAAGATCCTGCAATATTCCAAAGTGGAGGTAGCTATAGGTCCTTCTCCAATCTCCAGTCCCTTGTTTGGCAATACTCCAAAGTGGAGATAGCTATACAGATATTTTGGTAATGAGTGACCCTCCCCTTGTTTCTTTCTTAATTGTACTCTCAAGAAACAAAATATCATCACAATTCACAAAGAAAATGATTCTGCTTTAAATTCAATAATATTTTGAACCTTTAAGCATTCAAAGAAAGAAGAAGAAAACACATCCAATCTCGAACATCAGGGTTGACGTTTTCGTATCGTTGGTATTAGTTAGACCTGACGATAAGATATACATATCTAAAAAAATCTGACTTACTGTTGTCCGATTATCTAGCCAGTGGGCCATTTGTGTCTAACTCTATAAAAATGTTCAAGTAGTCTATGTTTCTCAGAACCCATTAAAGTTCAGTGATTCTGTCTTGCAAACTTAAACAGGCTTCCAAGCTGATATTAGATGCCCATTTGTATCCCCCACCTTTTTTCTTCTTTAAGAAAAGAGTAAGAACACCATGTTTCTGTCACAAGAGTAAAGCATTAGTAATAATACACTACAATGGGCAAAAGAAGTAGAACAGAAATTATAATACAACATGCCACATTGACACACACAAATGGAACAGGTTGAGCAGATAGTAGAAAGGTAGCAACCATGAATTGCAACTGAAATCGATGTAAATAGTGTCCCAGAATTCTGAAAAACAATTGTCCATATAGATAGAAGCTAAAGACTCTTCACAAGTGCGGAAGCATTAAAAATCCACAAAAGGAACTTGAAAACGGACGATGTTTGCTATTAAGAACAACAGCTGGAATCATACATAAAAGACAGCACACTTGTAATCAGTTTCACAGAAGTAAAGCATCATGGTTGCTGACCCCAACCAAACATCTGTTGCCTGAAGATGGATTCATCAGTCTGCCATGTTGGATTCATCTGTAAAGACTTGGTCTGCAGCAGTTCATTCAGGAGGAAATAACCATGTTGGATTCATCAGCCTGCCATCTGCTGCCCGAAGTTTGTCCTCTGGTATGTCTCCAGCAAACGGTGCCATGGTACCATCTTTCATGTTGTACACAAATCTATCAAAAGAGCATGCGCCTTTATCAGGGTAGATGCAGCCATCAATGTAATAGATAAGATCACCTCCAACTCCATCATAGTCAGACGAACGAAACCACTTGCTGCTGCATGGGCTGAGGCAGATGCAGTCGCCATCCAAGCTCTCAATCTCAATGAGCCTGACAGAGTTTGTGCTCAAATCCACCTCAAATACTCTAACCTCTGTAATTGTCTGCCAAAATTCTGCATCATTACAGTATGTCGCAACCATCAATAGTTTCCCACGCCACTCTACTATGCTCCACATCTCGTTATAGCTATCAGTGACCTCAGGATGTTCAATTTCACGATACTCAACACGAGAAACTATCAGGTGATCATCGTCTTCAGAGATGTCAAAGACCAGCAGGTTTGCAGTAGATTCGCCGATACCGATCGTGCAGAGCTTTCCCTGGCTGAAGAATATATTACCGAACTTAGTGATGCCTCCGCCATCACAAACGCACCACGACTTCATCCCAGGCCGCCAGAGAGCAAGCTTAGCTTCATCCTTGATCACGGAGATGGCAGCCACAACATACTTGGAGCCGAAACTGGGTGAAGAGGACAAGATCACCTTCCAGAATGACATCACGCACTGCCTGGAGTTGGTCACGCAATTCACCACACCAGAGCCATTGACGATGGGAAGAGACCTGCTGTAGGCATCAGCGGCCGGGCGGGCGGGTGCGGAAGGAGGCGGGAGACGTACAACATCCCAGGAGAAAACGTTCATCAAGAAGCACCGGAGATCACCAAAGTAGCGACCTTTGTTGAGCTTCACGCCAACGAGCCACCCCTCGAACGACCCCACGCAGCGGACGGTGCCAGCCGCACCCGCCGTCTCCCTCTCCGGCAGCGGGACGCGGCGGGAGATGCCCGCCAAGGTCCCGTCCGCGCAGAAGCTGGCGAACGAGAAGTCGGACAGGACGAGTAGGGGCAGGGGCGGCGGCGGACGGCGGTGGATGCGCGCCGCGGCGCGCCACGCGCGGCAGACGGAGCGCAGCCTGGCGCGGTCCTCAACGAGGGAGAGGCGGCCGGACACGACGCCGAGGATGTCCGGCGGGAGGTCCGCCCACGTCCGGAGCTGTGCCTCGTCGGACCTTGCTGTCTCGGAACCGGTGGTGCATTTCGTCGAACACCTTGTCTGCGCCACCGCCGCCCGCGACCGAGACGGCTTAACCCCTTTACGGACGCAAGCAGGAAGAGGCGCCTGCAAACTCTGATCCGCTGAGGTTGCTTTCTCGGATTCCATGGCTGGGGCAGGACGGAGTTGTGGCGGCCGGGCCGCGGGGCTGAGGGGCTCGGGGAGAAAGACGAGCGCCTCTTCCTCCACTCCACAGCTGCCAGCCGCTTCTCTGGGCTGCTCTTTATCTGAGTCTCTGACACGTGGGGTTCCAAAGTATTGGAATTGTATCCAAGCATAAAACCATTCCTTCTAAAAATAGGAGGGTAGAAAATCATTTGAAGCAAGGTTTTTAATATAATATATTAAGGAAAGAATTGTTACATTTCTTCTCAATTATTTTGTTTCCGCGTGTTAAAATTGTGCAAGGTTAGAGCAACTCCAACAATTTAGCAAATCAACTTGGCATCCATCTAATTTTGGCAAAATAAGAAAAATTAGCCTCCAACAGTTTGACAAATCAACTTGGCAAAAATAGAAACTTGGCAAACCTCCCCACGTGCATATATGTGCGCACGGATCGTGGTTGCTATCGGCGTTTCCCTATAGGTGGGAGGGTAAAAAAAATAAAGAATAGAGAAGGATTCCTGATGTAAGTTTTCAAGAGGTGGAAGGACACAAACATAATTTTGTTTCTCTCAGGATTCCTGATGTAAGTTAGATCTGGATTTGGCAAGTGAATTATGTCAAACTGTTGGAGATGAACTCTTTTTTACTTTGCATATCTTTTTAGAAGTTGGGAAAACACAAGATTTGCCAAGTAAAATTTGGCAAACTCTTGGAGATGTTCTTACATACCAATTGCATTGTTAGAGCAACTCCAACAGTTCCTCATCCCAAGTTGTCATTATTTTTTTTTTGCAAAAACGAAAAAAGTCTTTTATCCCAAGTTCAGAAAAACAGACTCCGCACGCGTATATATGCGCGCACCTATCCACGGCACATCCTTCCGTACCAGAAGAGGTGAAAGAGTATAAAAATAATTTTGTTTTTCCTCAGGGTTCCTGATTTAAGTTTTCAAGAGGTGCAAGGGTAGAAATTTTGTTTCTCTCTTAGGGTTCCTGATGTAAGTTAGATTTGGATTTAGCAAATGAATTATGCCAAATTGTTGGAAATGAGCTCTTTTTTTACTTATCATATCTTTTTAGAACACAAATTTGGCAAACTATTGGAAGGCCATCTAGAGCGCCTTGAACAATCATTTAAACAAATTAAGAGTAATAATAGATGATATTTGGAAAAATTTAGGTACATAGGAAAAAGGTAAAATGTAAAAAATTGGTAGGCGCACTAAATGACATTTGCCCTCTCGGCACGGCCATCGTATTTATATTTTGGGATATGGGAAGGTCTTTTGCAACTCCAATTTAGAAAAACCATGTTAATTTTTTTGTGACGACAAATAAATTTTTTTTTTTGCAAAATTTTCATAAGATACACCGATGGGATGCGCCACAACTTTCTCCACTAAGTACCGAACTGAGTGTACCTAAGTGAGTACTCTCTCAAAGCGAAATGTGAGAGTTCATTGGCAGGATACCACAAAGTTCTTTACAAACTTAACGTAGCCACATAAGTTCTTCATCTTCTTGTTGCCAACCACATCTTCTACCTTTGTGCATAGACGGCATCATGCTCATGTGCTTTAAGAGAGAAAACAATATGCTTTGCTTGAGGAAAAAGAATGTTAAGAATCCAAAGATACCAAACCTGGTCGGTTGGTGCTCGGCGTGCTTGCTGATGCAGGAGGAGGCAGCAGCAGGGCGACGTTGAGCATCTCCAACAATTTGCTAAATCGGGTTGGTTTTTTTTATTTTTGGCAAAAACGTTGAAAACACCTCATCCTGTTTGGCAAAGGACTTGAAAATTTTTAGCAACTTGGAAAAAATTTGCTTCTCTTGCATAATATACTGAGCACGTATTATTCTTTCTCTAGACATTTACATCAGGAACCCTTTTGTATTCTTTATTTCTTTTTCACCCTCCCACCTTGGCTTCATCCACGGGAGAAACGCGGATGCCAAGTGGAGTATGTGCGCGTATCTTTGCGCCTTGGAGGTAGGTTTTTCCCAAGTTGCAAAAAATTGTCAAGTCATTTGCCAAACTATTAGAGGGGGTGTTTTTAGCGTTTTTGCCAAAAATCAATAATACCAACCCGATTTAGCAAATTATTGGAGATGCTCGGCAAATCTTTTTAGGAGTTGGCAAAATCATAATATTTGCAAGTTAAAATAGTAAACTCTTGGAGATGCTCTACGCTGAGGCGGCTGGTGGATCCAGAGGGGAGGACCCTAGGATCCTCAGCTCCATGACGCCCCAGCTTAACACGGTGTAGGCGAAACTAGAGCAAGTTAGAGAGAGGTGTCTTTTTCTTATATATATGTAAAGATTTAATCTGCAAACATGTTTCAAAACATATTTTTTAGTGGTTTTAAAATTTTTGTGGGTTCCTAAGCAGCCACAAGCTTCAACATAGCTTCGCTCTCGGTGCTCCACCTCACAACCCTCCACGACCACGCGCGAGTTCGCTCGTGAGGTCTTGAATAAGAGCGGGGTGCTGCTCCTACACAAAAGTTGAATAAAGGCGGAATAGCCCCCAAACTATTACTCAAGGCTCAATTTCACTCATGAACTAAAAAAAAAAGTCGTTTTCGTCCTCAAAATTTCTCAACCGACTCAAATTGGTCCTTCAGCCGACATGAAGCGCCACACTGGCTCGCCACATCAGCACCCAGTCAGCTCCGATGGTCAAATACTATATTTACCCTTCTCTCCTCCTACCCCATACACGCATGCCCCCATTGGACACGTCACGCGCTGCTGCACATCACAACATATGAATTCCTTAACACACAAATCATTCACAAAACACAAATGAAAAAACAACTTAGAACTCTTGCTTCGACAGACGATATGCGCCTAGCTCCGTGCTCGTCGGGGGGCCGCCTGCGCTTGGTTGGGCGCCGGTCCGTGCTCGCTCCGCCACGGCCAACCAGGACAAAAGGGTATGCGGCTCTCGCAGCTATTTCTGGCCACATTGAAGAAAACCCTTTAGTCTCGGCTCCAAAGTTCAACCGGGACTAAAGGAGCGTACTAAAGGTCCTTTCTCTACTAATGTGTATACGACGCCAGGAAGCACGAGAGGGCAGGCATATGTGCGGTCGATGCGCAACTGCTTGTACAGGGGCTGTTGCGGCAACGCGTTGCATGTAGGACAGCGCGACCCGGGACCACAGCAGCATCGTGGTCGGTGGGGGCATGCGCGTACGAGATAAGAGCAGAGAAAGGTAAAAAAGGTATTTTAATATTTAGCCATCGAGCTGGTTGGGTGATGGCGTGGCGGCGAGCTAGCGCTTCACGTCGACTGAAGGACCAATTTGAGTCGGTTGAGAGAGTTTGAGGATGAAAATAATTATTTTCGTAGGGACGAAATTGAGTTTTGAGTAATAGTTTGTAGATGAAATTGACTATTCCGCCTTTAATAGAAATGATGGTATCATGCTTTAATAGAAGTACAAATACCAAACTTGGTCCATTTGCAAAGGTCTCTAATTAACTTAGTAGTTAGAGCACCTAATACCCCACTGGCCTTTTTTTTTGTAAGGATGAGATCATGAGAGCTAGAATATATACCAAAGGTTGATTTGCAAGTAACCAGTTCTTTTATGTTCCAAAGTGGCCCAGCTTGCTGGAAAGTTCAAAGTGCAAGTATACTCTCCTACGGTCCCAACATATAGGAGCGGCTGTCCTGATCTTTTATTGTGCCCGCTCGCTCTTGTCCTGAAATTGATGTACTCAGATCAGATTGACTGCAGAGCCTGCATCTAGCTAGAATTAGGAACGCTCTCTGTTCGATCAGTAGTTGCAAGGTATGGATACAGAGAGACGCATGGATCCGGTGCTGTACAAGGCAGCGACGCAGGGGAATGTGGCGAGCCTGAGGCAGCTGGTGGTGTATGACCCCAGCGTCCTGAGGTCCACGACGCCTCAGCTCAACACGGCGCTCCACCTCGCCGCCCTGCACGGCCACGCCGCGTTCGCCGGCGAGGTCTTGGTAATGAATGAGGATCTGCTCGTCGCCCGGAATGACGACGGCGACACCTCGCTGCACCTGGCAGCCAAGGCGGGCCAGCTGGAGGCGCAGCTGCTCATCGACCGCGCCCTGGGCTGGCCAGGGACAGGAGAGCCCCTGGTCATGACCAACAAGGCGGGCAACACCTCGCTGCACGAGGCGGTGCGGAACCGCCGAAGCGCCGTGGCAGTGGCTCTGCTCGACGCCGACCCCAGCCGCGGCCACGACCTCAACGACCGGATGGAGTCGCCGCTGCACATGGCTGCCCGCGAGGGCCTCCTTGAAGTCGTCAAAGTGATCGTCGGATGCCCTTGGGTCGACATGGACTATCCCTCTGTCCTCGTCAGCGGCACGGCTCTGCACCAGGCTGTGCTCGGCTCCCACCTCCGTAAGCAAGCACTTAGAGATCAGAATACTCCATTTTTTTTTCTTACAGTCGTGCTCGTGCTAGTATCTATCAATGATTTTCACCATCACATGAAATTGCACACACACGTACGCTACTGCAGGGATTGTGGAGATCCTGCTGGAGAAGCGGCCTCACGAGATCACCCTGACCGACTCCGACGGCAACAACGCCCTGCACTACGCGGCGCGGAAGGACCACCAGCGCGTGGTGGAGCTGCTGGTCAAGACTCGGACGGAGCTGGCGTACAAGCGCAACCACCAGAGCATTTTCCCCGCTGCACGTCGCCGCGCACCACGGCTCATCGAACGCCATCAAGGCGCTGCTCCGGCACTGCCCCGAAGTGGCCGAGATGGTGGACGGGGCTGGCCGGACGGCCTTCCACATCTCCGTCGTCGGCGGCAAGGCAAACGCGCTAAGAGGTATGCTACGCCGTGTCAGGCCCGCGGAGCTGCTCAACCGCGCTGACAGCAACGGCGACACGCCTCTGCACCTCGCCGCCAAGATGAGCCACGTCCACTGCGCGCTGGTGCTGCTCGCTGACCAGCGCGTCGACATCTGCGTCCGCGACAAAGATGGCCACACGGCGCGCAGCCTCGTCGAGATCAAGTTTCTCGCCGGCGAGATAGATGCAGACGGTATGCGCCTATTGAAGCAGCTCAAGAAGGAGGAGCCCATAAGGTGCCGCGAAGGGCAGCTACCGCCCATCCTGTCCGGTAGGCGCAGCAGGCCGCTCACCGATAAGGATTTCGACAAGGTCGTCGACGCTTACTTCCTCGCCGCCACCCTCATCGCCACCGTCACCTTCGCCGCCACTTTCACCATGCCTGGCGGCTACGACCAGAACAGAGGCATCCCCCTTCATGGCCGAAGCGCCGCATTCAAGACCTTCGTGCTCTCCAATACCGTCGCCATGTGCAGCTCCATCGTCGTCATCTTCTTGCTCATCTGGGCCAGGCAGGAGCCTATAAAGCTTAGGCTCCACAACCTAATGTGGAGCCAGACGCTCACCGTCATCGCCTGCCTCGCTTTGCTCCTCTCGCTCATGACTGCGGTCTATGTCACCGTCGCGCCAATCGCTCTGTGGCTTGCGGACGCCGTCATAGCTATTGGCGCTTGCAGTCCTGCTCTGTTCTTCTTCATATCCTGGTTAGGGAGGTGACCCCGTGTGGCCATGTCCACTAGAACCACTGGGAGAACCCCGTGGTCCGGCCAGCCTGGGCTCATGCCCGGGCTTCTTTGGCAAAGCGTTGGTAGAGAGCTGAGCGGAATCCAGCCCGGGAAATTACACCCACGAGCCGACGTCTCAACAGGTCTAGGTCCAACGGAGTCCACAACAACAAGAACTTAGGTCTAACTCAACCCAAAAGACTAGCCTGATGGGTGAGGACTGCCCCCACCTTTATGTTGTGCTCCCCCACTATCAATTTCCGATGTGGGACTAATCCAACAATCTCCCCCGTCACACATCAAGCTCAACTCTTCCATCACATGACAACCCATGTGCACAACATGGAAGGTTATTACATGCTCAAAGTACAATTCTCCCGTCACAAGGTTTTTCGTGACCCAACGGAGACATTAACGGGCTCCCCCGTCAACGTGTGACCCAGAGATATTTTCACATATTTTTTCGACCTTCGGCTCTGATACCACTTATTAGAGAGCTGAGCGGAATCCGGCCCGGGAAATTACACCCACGAGCCGACGTCTCAACAGGCCTAGGTCCAACGGAGTCCACAACAACAAGAACTTGAGCCTAACTCAACCCAAAAGACTAGCCTGATGAGTGAGGATTGCCCCCACTTTTATGTTGTGCTCCCCCACTATCAATTTCCGATGTGGGACTAATCCAACAGCACACCACAAACCAATTAAACAAAATCAACAGCCTATCTGCTATATAAACATAGACGTATAGAGGCAAGAGCTCACCAGGCAAAACCCTGCTTTTTTTTCCACAATCGCTCCTTGGTATTACTGTCCCATTCTTCTGATTCTGTCGTCCTGCATCCAAGCAGCCAGGCCCAGCTCCATTTCTACAATCGCTTCCTTTATTATCTTTGAGAAAAATTTTATTATCCTTGGGGAAAAAATGATTGGCTCACGTCGACCGAGAGCCGTCGATCACTCTATTTTTATAGAGGTAAGTTAAGATCATGATTACAATTTACTAGTTCATCAACCCCTCTGCACGCTAGTACTTTTTATTATTATTTGGAGTTGTTTAATTTTATTATTAACATCATAATAAGAGGTACTTACTATTTTGCCACATGGGCTGTAAATGCAATATATTAATTAACATTTTGTCAGCATAATTGGGGAGAGAGATCAATATAATATAATTCTAAGATTATGTTGTATATATACTATGCTTGAAAAATGATAAATATAATTAACTTTATTTTTATTGAAAGATCCACCACAATAAGAAAGCGCAAATCTCTTATTACGCCTACATTTTAAATGGCAACTGTTAGTTTATCATATGTTAATAATGAATAATTATTGACTAAGAGTTGTTTAGATCATTACGTAAAGGATCCACCATAGTGTATTGTTTGTTTTATGTGTCTCGAGATTTGCTTCATTTTTCTTGAACCATGGTACCCGTTGATGGTAGGTATCTCCGGTGATGTTTTCCGATCTTCTGCTTCCTCAATGATGTTGCACATAAATGACATAGATAGGTTAGGGTAACCAACCAAATAACATGTCATCATATCATCTTGGTTGTTTTTTCCTTGTAATTTGTGCATCCTTGCAAAGACCTGGCGCTCTTGTGTCCCTCATCATTTCACCACGACAATGCTTCCTATTCCGTTGTTCTCATATTGCTCGATATATGTGTTAAATGGAATTGATTTAAAATCGATGCAATATGGAAAGAAGAAGTTATATGTATGAAGAATTTAAGGTGTAATAGTGAAAGGAAAACATATCTAAAGAATCTTGCATATATTTGAATTCTAAAAAAGAGCACACCTCCTATAGTAGCTTTGTGCTAATCCTATCAAATACGTAGTAGTACGATGATTAGATTATCGTATTTTCATATTAATCTAGGTTGGTCGGGTCCTATAGACCTATAACTAATCCACATGTTCTTTAGAGTATATAGAAAAGGGTAGGGTAATTATTATGTTACCTATGATCTCATGCAACATCGTTGTAACTCAGAGGTTGGTGCGATGAAGATGTTGATGCCTTCCAGCCTATTTGGAGTAGATGATCTTCGATTGATTTCTTTGTCAAATGCTATCCCCAGAGCATGGTCAAATGGCATATGTCAAATAGCTTTTAGACGGATTCTATGAAACGTACATGGGATTGGTTGTGTACTCTTTAATAGGCGTATGAGAACGGAAAAGATTTAAATAGATTTTTTTTCTGTTTGTTGCTTTAGAGATAAGACATTTAAAAAATTGTAATACTTGTCATTGCTAGGGACTATTTGTTTTCCTGATTAAGTTAGGTTAATTTAGGGGCTCATATTATCTCGATAGATGGCTACCTATATTTAAAATTATTGATGGCCGGTGTTTATATACGGTTTTTTTATATTACAATTTTATATTTCTCTTTAGATGTTTAGTGAAGTGCATTGAGTAATGTGTAATCTTTCAAGTTGAGTTCATGAATTTTAAAAAGCCTTACCTACCTTGAATTATTTTTTATTAGTGTGTAGTCATGCTCTTTTATCCATCTTGTTTTTAAGCAAGAGATAGTGCACGTACGGATCTAGTATGTTAGTTGTTAGCTAAAGATTCTTTTAGGATAGATTCTTTTCTGATTTAAATATGTGAGAGAAATAATTAAAGATAAGGGATTAATTACATGGCTGCACGTGACATGTGCGTCAGTATAGTTAGAATATTTTTTAATTGAAATAAAGAGATTAATGGATAATTTTAGAAACAAAGTAAATCCAACAGCTATTAAAATCACTCTATTTTTTATAGTGTCCACCTAGGATTCCTAGGTGGCTTCATGTGAAGTCTTTCATGAGTTTTCTACTGTTTTAGGCGTCCACCTAGGATTCCTAGGTGGTTTCACGTGGAGGCTTCAAAAGGAGCCTCTAATTAGTAATAGTAAATTTTTTGTTGAAATGCCAAGAGATGTATTCGAAATACCATGAGATGTATGCATGTGTAATAAACAAAATTTTGACAAAGAAACTAACAAGATTGCCAACTTTTGCTGATGTTATGGTTAAAATAATGTTTGTGCGAAGTTGTTATGAGTTGATATGATCGTCCAGGCTCTACAAAATCTTTGGGTCTGCAATGTAGATGTGCTCATGAATCAACTAGTAATACTTTTTTAGATCAATGAACCAGTAATTCTGCGAAACAAAATGTAAGTTATTTCTTCTTTATCAATACACGCCGAGAAGTGCATTACTGCCGGCAGCTTCAAAAAGGAAGAAGGGAAAAGTCGATTTCAACCTCCTATTATAGCCGAACTGCAGAAGTCTAATTTTCAACCCACAATTATTAAACCAGATAAGGAGGACCATCCAACTATCAAAATGGAGCAGATTCGTCCCTTTAGTAGTTTCAAGAGCTGTTTTACATTTTCTAGAAATTTATAAGTTTTGGTTTAATAAAAATCATAACTAGTTAATTTCAAATCCAAAAAAAATATGAATTTGGTACCATAAGTTTTCTAAAAATGTTGGTTATTTTTGGTACTCTATTTGGAGTTGTTTGCATGATACCTTGTTACCGTTGTTAATGTTTTATTAATATTCAAATAGTGCTAAGTAGAACACCAACGGATAGGATACATTTAATATAATTTTTTTAAAAAGGGCAACAATCTGACATTTTACTAATCTGAAATAAATTAGTTATGAATCTTTTGATTAAACCTAAAATTTTCAAATTTCTAGAAAATGCAATACGTCATGGGGCCAAATTTGGCCGATTTTGGTAGTTGGATGACCCTCTCTATCCATTTTTGTAGTTGTGGATTGAAAATCGGACATTTGTTATACTTAGAGGGTGAACATCAGACTTATTTTCCCCAAAAAAGTAAGTTATTCTAGTAAGTAAAAGTTGTATCCACACTAAAATTTTTGATAAAAGATTGAGTTATCCATGCTGCAATTTCATTTGTTCATGTTTTTCAGTTTTGCATCACTGGTGTGAAGTTTCGACGGAAAACAATGATTTCCGCTCACGTTTAGAACAGACTGCAGTACTGCACACCAGTGAGATGAACACCTACGAGATGCACCTCTTGAAGAAGCTCAGAAAGCAAGAGTGCAAAAGGTGCAACAAGCGTTTACTGCCTCCCACAATCTTCGGTGGGCGCATGGTCCTCAACGGTAAGGACTTCAACAATGTTGTCGACACCTACTAGATCCCGAGAAATCGGAGAAAGAACTGCAAGTAGTGCACTCTAGCAAGTACTATATTTTAGCAGTATGTGTGTATAAACCAACTAGTAAGAACTTCAATCTAGTGTATATATATAGAGACCCTCATCATAAGCAAACAAGTCTAATCTAGCAGGATGTGTCAACTTTTGTTTTAGCTTCACCTAACACTCCTACCATGTGTATAGGAGATCTTAATGATGACATGCATGCATATGATAAGTGTGGTCCGAAACCTGCTAATCTATCTCTCGTTAATGAGTTATGTTGTATGGTTAAACAATGTGGTATGTTTGATCTTGGTTTTTCTGGTCCGTGTATACTTGGTCCAATAAAAAAGGTAATGCTAACCTTATGAACATCTCGATTATTGTTTAGCGAATGCAGATTTGTGTAATTCCTTCCCAAGCATTGCAATCTAACATCTCCATGATTATATATATATATATATATATATATATATATATATATATATACACACACGGTGATGGTAATGCTGTTTGCCACAATTTCTTCATATTTTTAGGGCTGGGAGAGGGGGGCACATGGCTCCTATTTGAATTTTCAAGTATCGAAGGTGTGACTGAACCATGAGTATGAGTCAGCACATGAGCGCATTCGTTACTCTATAGTATAATGATTAATTCCCTATTTGATAACAGCAAAATTACTTGTTCTTTTTTTGACTCTCAATTTTCTCTATTTGACACCCATTGTAGCTTTTGGTTCCATATGCGATGCTCTTTTTTTTCCCATCTGATCACCATTAAATGCCCTGTGAAAGATGGAATTAGTAATAAACGATTCAAGTAGATCTTTCAAATTAAGGTTGTTCGAATAACCAAAGTAAAAAAAACTATTATATCACAACGGAACAGATCTATGCAAATTTAACATGTACAATAGAGCATGCATGTGTATTATTCTATTGATAATGTCATAGAAAAAAAAATCAAACATAGTAACTATGATTTGCGCACATATATATTATTCTATTCACAATACTAGCCCCTAAAGGAAAATTGGGGCTACACGGGTAGGGAGAGGGGCTTTAGTCCCGGTTGGTAGAGACCTTAGGTCTCTCATGTCCAACCGGGACTAATGATGAGAGACAAAAGGCCCCTTTAGTCCGGGTGAGAGCGAACTGGACTAAAGGGGTCCTTTAGTCCCGGTTCGTAGGGGGCACATCAGCGCTTTGGTAATACCAACCGTGACTAAAGGGTCTCGTCTTTTTTTTGTTGTTTTCAATTTGAGCGTATATTCTAATTGTTGTCTCACCCGTATATATACATATACGTATTTGCACTTGTATCTATGTATACCGCTCTATATATACCATATACGCACTTAGACTTATATATAAACCCTATATATCTACATATATAAACTTATAAATGTATATACACATAATAATTTATACACATCAAAATACATAGTATTTTCTTAAACTAGTATATATACATCAAAACTCTAAACCCTATAGTATATACATCAAAATATCATTCAGTTCAAATTTTTAGTCTCAATTAACTTTCCTCGGAGGTGAGTCGGTCAATTGGATGGTTGTCATAAAAATGTTTTCCTTTTGGATCAACCACCTCGTCTATGAGGAATCCCACGAGAGCTTCTTGAATTGCCAAGAGACTATCCTTCTTAATGAGAGCGTCCCTTTTTATAATCTTCTGTAATTTGCAAATAGGTTAATATATTACACCGAACGATTAAATATATAAAAGAGGATAAAAATGATGTATTATTAATAGGTTTATTTTACTTACACTATCATCTGCCGAGTTGCCTGAGAAAGCGTGTATGTGCTCACAGACGTAGTACCCGCATAAATTATTTCCTGATTCTTGTCTCAAACACTAAAGTGGAGAGGCGAACAGATTATGAAATACTAGTGTTATACATTTTAAATATTCCCAATCTGAAGTTGTTATTTGGTATACGCACCGAAAAATTAGTGACCCATCTAATTGTTGGTCGAAATGGTCCTCGGTGTTTTGCAATGAACATGGTCCAAGCTCTGAGGGAAAATAATAAAAGACACAGTGTTAGTATAAAAACTATATATATATATATTGCATTAAAGAAAATGTCTTAGATAGAATTATTACTCGTGAAATACTTCTTGAAGGTCTTGGTATTGTGAGGATCTTTCTCAATGAATCATACACATTGATGTTGCTTTTGTCGACAGTGATTATCAGTAGAACCCAGTAGAAACTGTATGCAATAAATAATAAAAGATTAGAATTGACTAAATAGAATTAACAAGGATAATTAGATGACAATCGTACTTACTTGAAGTTGTAAGGCGTAGTATACAATTTTTGTAATGAAACTCATCTAAGGTCCTAAAATTGTCTCGATTGTTGTTTTCGTTGGTCCGGATCTCCGCTTGGTTAACTTTTGATGGGTCCATGAAAGCAACTCTTGAATAACCCTTCCTTCGCATCTCAAGATGAAGTTGCAGGCTACACAAGAAGAAAACCAAATGTTAATTAGTAGATCGACAAATGTAATAAATTTATTAATAAACATATGAAAATATATCACTTACAGACACCGTGCCATCATAAGATCGGTATTCACGGCGTCGGATGGTAAACTTCATAGATATCAGCAGAATCGGAGCGGACCACCTTCTCGCTTTGAAGGGCAAAATCTTGGTCTCACGAGCATACCAAACATCTCCAGGCCATCAGCTGACTTCTTCAAGTACCAATCATGAAATCTGCGCATCTTAGTTGAGAGCTTGTTGACCAATTCTAGCTTCACTAAAGGTTGTCCTAGCTCAAAGCGCCATCTAGGTACGAAATTTTTATCCGCTGGTAGGTCTTGAAGGCCGAGAATACCACCAACAGGCATCCCTGTTTGTTCATAAAATTCAATGACATGAGCCAGTTGTTCTTCAGACATGTTTTCAATAGCTGCTTGTTCTTACGCCGAGGCCCGCAAAAAGTCAGTCGGATTGGTCGTCGATGCGTCTATTTGCTTCTCCTTGTTCTTGTTTGTGGCAGTCCCCAACGTCGACGCAGGTATTTGCTCGATGTAACTATTCGGCAACCGTCGTCGTCTCTTCTTTTGATAAGACTTGTTCACCGAACGGTCATAGTCCGTTTTCAACTCTACCCTTCTCTTGCTTTCTTCCTTCTCGCGTATGAAAGCCTTGAGTCTCTGCAGACGACCTTTCTTTTTTTTGGCCTCCAGCAGTTCCTGTCGAGTTTCTTCCCTCACTTTTACAAACCAGTCCGCGACTTGTTGTTTTGAAATCGCGTCTGTTTCTTCTTCTGTCCTCTCCCATGGTAGCTTCGTTGGCTCGGGCTTCTTCTTTGCTGGTCGTTTTTGTTTTTTCTTTGGTGGTTGTAGATTGTGCTCGAGACCTCTGTGGCACGTGCTCTGCGGCCGATTGTTGCTGAGGTGAATTGGGAGGGATGTCATCATCGTGATAGTCGCTGGAATCATCATGACCGCTGGAGCTCGCTTCTCCCGGATTGTTTGGTTCTTGCGGAGAAGGTGAGCGAGCAGGTAGTGATGACGGCCCCGGAGATGATTATGGAGGCTCCAGGGGATCTCTCGGAGATCCATCGTTCACGGGGATTATGACGATGTAACGTTTTGGCCATAATATGATACCGTGTAGCGCATCCTTAAGTGTCTTTTCCCCATCACCTCCTGGGATATCTAGCTCTAGCTACTCAAAAGCAGGTTGACAAATGTTCTCTATGCTAACTGAGGCGTAACCAGGTGGAATCGGCATGCCGTGGCTTGTCTGTCCAGGAAAATACGCAAAAGCACTTCCGTCCGCCACCTGTATATATGTAGAGAAATAATAATTAATTAGTTATTATTAGCATGAATTATACTGTTATTGTGAATGTCTGTCTAGAAATTTCTAAGTCATATGTATCAATTATTGAGCTAATAAACGCATGAATTATACATACCTTCATTTTGATGTTGCCGAATGGCTTGTGTAGCTCACATGGGGTGCGCCGACAGATGTCATCCACAGGGTGCCGTTGGCTGTCGTCCACTTGAACTCCTTCTATTGCCTTTTGCTCTTCGGGGACCGTTGTGGAAGCACAACTGCTTTTGCGAGCAGAAGGATCCACTTGTACTTGGGGCAGTCCTCCAGATTGGGCCATCTCATTTATTGTGGCGGCCACTGCTCAATCTCGCCATGTTTTCTTCGTGTTCTTTAAGTCTTTGCTCTATGGCTTGGCGCCGTTCCTCCTCTTCGCGCTCTCTTCTTCTTCTGCGGCTTTGATAGGTGGCAAAGTCTCCCCTAAAGGCAAATTTCCATGGTACCACCTCGTAGCCCCTGCAATGTCCTGGGTGTTCTGGATTCTTGAGCGCCATAGTGAGCTCATCCATCTCTCTGTCAACCTTCACTCTCCCCGCTTTGACATCTTCAATTGTTTTCAATATTTCAAGTGCGCCTCTGTGAACGAGGGTGGGAAATCAAGGGTACCATCTTGAGTTAATTGTGCCTCCATGAGCATAATACCAATTCTTCACTCGCCGGGCCACTCATAGACCCATGGTATGGTACCTTGTGCGAGAAGGTCTTCTTCCTTCTTCCGCCACTTGGGAACTGCAAGTGCGTAACCACCTCGACCAAGATGATGGTCGTGCCCCTTCTTACCACGACTTTTCTTCCCTCGTGTACTCGCCTTGGCAAAATCTTTACTTTTCTTGTATTCGACAAAGGGCGTCTAGTGTTCTTTTACCTTGGGATATTCAATCCAATTTAGAGTTCGATTCTTCTTTATATAATCTTTATCCGATTCTTTGCTTGAACTTCGAAATTGAGTTGCCATCCTTGTGAGAGTCCACCGCTTCACATCGTTTGGTTCAACGCCAGAAGTATGAAGTGTTTTAGGATTTCATCCCACAACAAATTTTCACCGAGACCGAACCACGTGGATTATCTCGCTTTCCTTCCATTCTCTCAGAAGTGATGGGCACGTTGTCCCTTACAATGGCTCCTGATCCATACACATACGTGTCCTTGATCTTTTTGGAGCACATGGTTGGCCAACCTCGACATACGTGATATGATACATGACATGGCCGGTGAGTACTTGTGTACGCCTCTCTTGTCTTTTTGATGTTGAGCATGAAGCCTACAAGTTGCGATTCATTATTTAATTAATTTTGTAAGAATTGAGGTTAGAGAAATAATAATTATGAACTTAATGCATGATATATATATATATATATATATATATATATATATATATATATATATATATATATATATATATATATATATATATATATATATATATATATATATATATATATATATATATATATATATATATATATATATATATATATATATATATATATATATATATATATATATATATATATATATATATATCGTGGGAACATTCCGTACTATCATTCACTAGACTTTCCTCATTGTTTCCACCATTGTCCTCATTATTTGCTGTTGTGTCCTCGACGGGGGCGGCATCCTCCTCAGTCGGAGGTATGTTCAAGTACATGTCCGCCTGACTACACTCCTCGTCGGTGAAGGTTGCAATGGTATTTGTACCGCTAGCAGTAATGTCGGCCATAAGGTTGTCATTGTTGTCATCCATCTGGAACAAACAAGAATTTTCTATGAATTTATGAAATAAACAACAATTTGCTATGAATTTCTGAAACAAACAAGAATTTTCTAAGAATTTCTAGAATAAACAAGATTTTTCTTTGAATATCTAGAATAAACAACAATATTCTAAGAATTTCTGGAATAAACAACAAGTTTCTATGAATTTCTGGAATAAACAAGATTTTTCTATGAATTTCTGGAATAAACAACAATTTTCTAAGACTTTATAGAATAAACAAGAATTTACTATGAATTTCTGTAATAATCAAGATGTCTCTATGAATTTCTGGAATAAACAAGAATTTACTAAGAATAGTTTGAATAAACAAGAATTTTTTTTCAATTTCTGGAATAAACAACAATATTGTATGAATTTCTGGAAAAAACAACAAGTTTCTAAGAATTTCTAAAATAAACAAGAATTTTACTATGAATTTCTGGAATAAATTAGAATTTTCTATTAAACTAAGTCGAAATAATTCTACTAACTTGTGGAAGAACGATGCTTGTCGCATGCGGTGTGCAGGAGAGAATGACGGAGGTGACGGGAAGTCACTTTTTTCGTGACGCGCAGCGCCGGGTTCGAACTATCAAACTATGAAATTGTATATTAGAAAACAATTAAGAACTCAAATACACAAATAAGAATTTGGTCAATAGTCGTAGGTGTTGAAACTAATAAATTTATATGTATGACTATATATACACACAAAAATATACAAAGCATTACAATATATTTCTAATTAAATTTTCTTTCCATTCCTATAAATTTAAAATTTTTCATGCATATCTACGAAATTTTTATAACTATACATATCAATTGATAAACCAAATCAAATAAATTAAAAATGCTTGCTGACGCAAGCATTACACTCGTCGTAAGAAGGAAAAACCAACAGGCGCCCGAGCCATCGGGCACGACGCACGCCCAAGGTCGACGAGGGCCCCTACAGCGGCGGCCGGCGGCGCAGCAAGGCGCGGCACGGCCGGGCCGGCTTGCAGTCGAGGGCGGCGCGAGAGAGGAGGATGCTGCACTGGCGCCTGGCGGAGGGCGGCGCGGGAGGAGATCGCGTCGGAGGGGGCGAGGCCGGGCGCGTCGAGGAGGCGCTGGCGTCGGGGTGGGGCGGCGCGGCGCGTGCGCGTGGGCGTCGGCCAGCCGGCCCGGCCTGGGAGAGACGGCGAGGCGCGCACGAAGGGGCGGGAAGGCGGCGTCGGGGTGGGGCCGCGTCGGAGGGCGTGGCGAGGAGGCGGGCGGCAACGCAGCGGAGACAAGGTGGCGATTTGGGGGAGAAATGCGGCTAAGTGTCGATCTGGAAGGCGAGCAGGGTTATATACCCCCACCCCTTTTGTCACGGGTGGAGTTCCCAACCGAGACAAAGCCCCTAGTCCCGGGTTGTGTTACGACCGAGACTAAAACCCCTTTGTCACGGTGGTGTTACGACCCGTGACAAAAGGGGTGTTTCGCGCGGGAGCCCACTAAAGGCAAATTTTCACCTTTTAGTCCCGAGTGGTGTTACCACCCGAGACAAAAGGGGTCCTTTTGTCTCGGCTGGTAACACCACCCGGGACTAAAGCGCAATTTTGCGCGGGAAGTTAACATTTCTCTTTTCATTCCTCATTTTTCTCATTTCTTTTGCTTGGAACATTTAAAAAAAATCGTTAGTTAAAATATTTGTGCCATGCAAAATTATATTAAGTTAATAATAAAAAATACCTACTTTTCTATGCACATATTATTTCAAGAGTTGAAACAATTCTTTCTAATTTTCATTTACAATTTTCATATATATGTTCCAAATGCTGGGCATGCAGGCATGCTTCATTTGAAATAACTAAAAAAAACTCAATTGAGTCAGTTTATGCATCATTAATTGAATCGACTGATAAATGACTTTGTGTCAAAGTTTGACACCATTCCGCATCTTTTCATGGGTGGACTCAGGTCAACGTTTAATTACCGGGTGATATCACACGAAAAATAAATTAAATTGAAAATATTAGTAAACCAACTCAGAAAAATCTCAAAATTGATGAGTACTTCGTGAACATGTTGATGATTTGAAGACAATACATGTTGATGTTGACATTCTATCTCTCACTCTCTGAAAAAGGTGTCTAAGGGCTAGTATATATATGCTGGAGTTGACCTCCTAAGAGGTGTCACTGAAAACACTATGCTTGGGCAGCTTGCTCCTATCGGTACTGGAGATAGTGCAATATATGTCTGAATGCATGGTATTCACCAGAATCCCTAAGCGCAAATTCAATTACATTGAAAATAGTACCAAACCAACTTAGAATGATAAACATGCTTACTGAACATGTTGATGATTTGAAGACAATACGTGAGTTCATAGATATGTGTTTCAAGTCTTGGTTTAAATGCTACAAGTGACATATATAGCGCATGTAACCTCCGATCACCGCGAGTAAGTCTGTTCAAGCAAGATGTCGACATTCTCTCTCTCACTCGGAAAAGGTGTCTAAGAGCTAGTATATATATCGGAGCAGACCTCCCGAGAGGTGTCACTGAAAACACTATGCTTGGGCACCTTGCTCCTATCGGTACTGGAGGTAGTGCAATATATGTCTGAATGCATGGTATTCATCAGAATCCCTCTAAGCGCAAATTCAATTAAATTGAAAATAGTACCAAACCAACTCAAAATAATAAATATGCTTACTGAATATGTTGAAGACAATGCCTTCATAATAAAGTAGCTAATTAATAATAATTAATAAGTTCATAAAGGTTCACATAGCTAGCTAATTAATACAAGATCGTATAATAGGGTACGGTACAAAGCCTGATCCATGCATGCATAATGTTACTGAGCAGCACGCGCTTATAGATATGAAATATGGTTAATGTCGCAATCCTCCGACCTAGAACTCCCTCAAAATAAGCTAGAGCGCGTGCTAGTGCACTCTCCTCCTGCTTTTGAGGACTGTCACAAACAAAGACCCGCAAACATCAAACAATGGAGCCTCGGGTTCTGCTGGCTTGTAGAAAGTTAGAATTGTTTGACTCTTCAATTGTTGGTGAAAAACGGCTCCCCATCATAGTAATCCACCCCAACTCTTTCCACGACTTGATTAAGAATCGACGGAAGCTAATTGAAGCATAGGTAGAACCAGTGATCCACCGCACACAATCGAGATAATGATGAGATATAATAACCTTATGAAAGTTCAAAATATATATGTACCAGAAACAAATTAATTAAGAATGAATAAAAAATCTTATATATATATATATATGTATGTATGTATGTATGTATATTATACCAAAACTTGATGAGCCCCCGCAAAGCCTCTCGTAGTCTGAACCACATTGCCTTCACCCGCCTCGAGTTGCCTAAATTTAAAATAGGAAAGGTCAGGCACGAAGCACCCAATATTCAACGAGTCATGTAGACAATTCTCCACGGCAGTCCTCTCTCGGGTTAACCGAATAGGTGATGTTGAGCCAACTGCTGTGCAATGGGAACCATCGGGTGTGGCACCTCATCGCAATCGGCCGTAGTCTACATATCGGCGGTGACGGTGAAAGAGATATGCACGCTGCCATGTTCTCATCAACACGCCCGGTTTACCTGTCATATCATCGATAATGTCTCGAGCCATCCGATATTGTTGATAACCTACAATAATTATATATGTAACTAAAATTATAGATTTCCATGTGAAATGAAAAAAGTTCTATTTAAAGCAAATTAATTTCAATTCTTATATTACCATGTTGGCTACACGTCCCGGATCACCCATTTGCAAGGTAATCTCGCGGTGAAAGTGCAATCCTGGACGTCGAGGCAACGGGTCCTACCAAACACCGCCACCAAGACCTCCACGGCCAAGGCCACGGCCACCACGCCACGCCCACGGCCGGACTATGTCACGCCACGGCCATTACCAACGCCCACTTGACGACATTGTTAGCTCAAACTATATCCAAATCAAAATAACACACATTATTCACAATAAGTAGGATTAGTTTACATATATAGATTGGATTCAATATATGCATAAATAGAAAAACAAAAGGGGATAGAATTCAACACTATTATTAATGTACATAACCTTTATGAACCAGCGACTCAGACGACCCAGATGCTCCGGGAACTACAACAGTCTCACCTCACCGTCATATACACCTGGCTCTCCCACTTACAGTACTACATCACCATGCCCTACATCTCCTATCTAGCTACAGCCCAACATCTCTAAGCTGCAGTGTCCCCACCTAGCCGTAGATGTTCTGCAACTAGACTAGTTAGGATGGTGTATATCAAAAACAAGAAAAATAAGAAAATACTTACATTTATTCTATATAAAATAAAGAATACTTAATAAAAGAATTTAATCTTCTATTTCCTCCTACAGCTACCTAGAAATAAAAGCATTTCTAAAAGATGAAAGAATGGAAATACCTAGTACATTTTCTGTATGTCTATTATTTTCTTTATGAGCATATATTTTATAAACTATATGTACAAGTAAAATTCAATTTTCTCTCTATATGAAAAACAAGAAAATAAGATAATGCTTAATACAAATTTAATGAAAGAAGGAACAATGCAAGTACCATCCTAACTACATTTTCACGTGTATATACAAAATCTCATCTCTTTAAGCTCCTCCTACCTAGCTACAAATTAAAATTTCTATTTTCTCCATCTCTAAACCATAAAACGAAATTTAATCACAACAAATGAAGGGAGGATGAAGATTCCAACCTTGACAACACTTTGGAGGAGAGAAATCTTCACAAATTAATGAAGAAAAAAATCGCAGCAACACTCTAGGCTTGAGTCGCCATGGAGAGGAGGAGCTTGAGCTCATGGTGAGTGAGTACGGTGAATGGATCGGGTGGCAGGAGGAAGAAGGAGGTACGGTGATTATAGGGAGGCCGACCATTGTACCCCTTTAGTCTCGGGTCGTAACACCGTGACTAATGCTTTAGTCTCGGTTCATAACACCACCCGGACTAAAGTCCGGGTAATTAATTGATTGAGTTGGGAGCCCTCCTTTGTCACGATTGGTAATACCAACCGAGACTAAAGGGGGGCCGGCTACAGCACCCATTTCGGGTCACGTCGACGAAAGACCTTTAGTCCCGACTCCAAAGTTGAACCGGGACTAAAGGGGCGTACAGAAGCCTCCCGCTCTACCAGTGCTAGTATTGTGAATACTACTATGATTTGCGCATGTGGGCTCACTGGTCGAGCTAACCTATTATTTTTCTCAAGAAAAATTATGATAGAGATCATCAGTTAAAATTTTGCATGCTTTTGTTGCGTGTATATACCGTGTTTGTGGTAGGGTAGGGAGGGGTGGGGGCATTGGCCCCTGCAGTTCCACACCACCGGCACTGGTAGATGCAAAACAATATCAAATCATTTCTAGTTCTGGTAACCATTCAACTACATTTGTCCGGCCAACCAAACAACTGATTAGTCGATATAACTATAATTGCCTATTGTATCTCCATTTGACAACTAGTATGAAACTTCAATGAAGAACAAAATGATTTCACTCTATTTTCTTTTGTAGCACCAATTGAACCCCCTAAATCACCGAAAATAAGCAATTATATATTGGTATTTGGTTTTCAGTTTTTTTTGGATTTTTTAAATTTTAGCTGGCCATGGAGAACAACAGCCCACTAACCTAAGCCCATCAAGCCCAACCACAGCACAATTGCGGTATCAACGAAACATTCTAGAAGGTACAGGAAACCGCCACCTTTCACACGAAGACGTAAACGAGAGCCCCATCTGCCTCCCGGGCCCGTACGCCGTACGCGTCCCGACCAGCGCCACTCCCCTCTGCTGCTCACCACCACAAAATTTTTCCTCTCTCTCGTTCAAGAACGCCATGGAAATCTCGCGTGCTCGCCGCCACTTCTTCTTCTTCTTCTTCTTCCTGCTGCTCCCCACGCTCAATTGACCGAAGGCAAACGCGTGGTAACTGTAGCAACCACAGGAACTACTACTCCGCTTTTTTTTTTGCTGTTGGCTGTTGCTCTGCACTGCACGCAGCGTCCTAGCCGAGCTACCTACCTATTCCAATCGATCCCCAACGGCCATGGCCGCGCCGTGGTCGTCGTCGTCTTGCTGCGCCACGACCGCGTCGACAAGCGCTCCACGGCTGCTCGGCCCGGGGAGCCTCCGGGGCGCGGCGTCGTCGGCTGGTGCCGTTGGGAGGGTCTGCAGGGAGCAGGGGAGGAACTGGCGGCGCCGGCAGCTGTCCGTCTGTGCCACGGCGGCCGCGCCACCACCACCCGTGGACTACGCAGGCAACAGCGACGCCGGCGCTGGCGCCGACGCCGACTACGTCGCCTCCCTCAAGGTCAAGCTGCTGGTCAGTACAGTGCTCAACACATCACCAAGAAATCCACCATCCCCTGCTCTTGCTGGGTCGGAATTCGGATTCTTTACACATCTTTTTTGGTTGGGCGCGTGCTTGCGTTGCGTTGCAGAGCGCGGTGTCCGGACTGAACCGGGGGCTGGCGGCGAGCCAGGAGGACCTGGACCGCGCGGACGCGGCGGCGCGGGAGCTGGAGGCGGCGGGCGGCGGGCCTGTCGACCTCAGCAAGGACCTCGACAAGCTGCAGGGCCGGTGGCGTCTCGTGTACAGCAGCGCCTTCTCGTCGCGGACGCTCGGCGGCAGCCGGCCCGGCCCGCCCACCGGCCGCCTCCTCCCCATCACGCTCGGCCAGGTGTTCCAGCGGATCGACGTCGTCAGCCGCGACTTCGACAACATCGTCGAGCTCGAGCTCGGCGCTCCGTGGCCGCTCCCACCCGTCGAGGCCACCGCCACGCTCGCGCACAAGTTCGAGGTCGTCGGTGAGTCCCCTTCCCCTCCCCTGTAGTTCGAGAAAGAACCGAACGAACTCTGCTCTGACGCCCGCCATGGGCGGCTCGCGCGGTCGCGCCACGGACGACGCAGGGACGTCGGGGATCAAGATCAACTTCGAGAAGACGACGGTGAAGACGAAGGGGAGCCTGTCGCAGCTGCCGCCGCTGGAGGTGCCCCGGATCCCCGACAACCTCCGGCCGCCGTCCAACACCGGGAGCGGCGAGTTCGAGGTGACGTACCTCGACGCCGACACGCGCGTCACGCGCGGGGACAGGGGCGAGCTCCGGGTGTTCGTCGTCGCGTGAGCTCGGCCTCTGAAGTCTCTGATGGCAGGCACGGCCACGAAGTGAGACCGCGATCCCTTGACCTCTGTCTGTTTATTCTAGCTGCCATTGAACTTCATGTTCTTCCTGCCTAGTTCTCTGAATGTTCTTCTGACCATTTTGCAGCAATCTGCTGTTTCGTCCCGGGATACAGTAAAATTGGTAGTAGAATTGGATTAATGCAGAGTGTGGAAAATAGAAAAAAATGCGGCCGTTTTTTCAGTTTGCACTTGTTCTTCATGTGTGCAGTGCAGTTGCGTGCGATTTGCAAAAAGCTGTTGCTGTTTTGTTTCTGCAGTTTAGAGCAGGATTTGCGATTAATTTGATCATGCACTGATAGACAAAAACGGTTCCTAATTTACCTGCGAGCTGTTACTAATCACAGGAAGAAATTGGCCATGCTCTGAGAGTTAAGAAAATGAATGATAAAAAAGAGGGGCATTCCGAGAATCGAACTCGGGACCTCTCGCACCCAAAGCGAGAATCATCCCACTAGACCAAATAGCCATTTTTGTTATATTTTTATTAAGTATTCTACAAATATTTTAGTTACGCCAGGGAGAATTTACTCTTTCCGCGAGAGATATAAAAATAGTCCACTATTTAATTAAAAAAACTGACGAAAAAAGGGGCATCCCGAGAATCGAACTCGGGACCTCTTGCACCCAAAGCAAGAATCATACCTCTAGACTAAATACCCTGCACAACCTTATTTTAATTATTATGTTAATTATACTGAAAAGTAACCTACTGGTACATACGTTCATCACGATTCGTAACTGGATGCCCACATTTCACCTGCGTTGGGAGTTCATCACGAACTGCCACACAAGAACAGTTCCTACGATAGCTCCGGAGGTGGTTGGGGCGCAATGTGTCCACACATGTCAATTAAGTACCGAGTTCGATTCATGGGCATAACCAATTCCTCCACACATGTTTTTTCATGGGCATAACCAATTACTTCTATCTACATGCTGAAGAATATCATGTCTACTTCACCGATATGGTCATCAGCAGTGGAATTCATTATTCAAGGATAACACCGAATCCACGGAAAATAAATTTGGTATAGGAGAAGTGGATATAATAATGACTATCTATATGAGATTATGAGCCACTTTTGCACTACTGTCTGATGATATATTCAATTTCCAGTAGCAGGAAAATTTGTGATCAGAAATCATGGCTACCGGAGAAAAGGGAGAATACATGTCCACTGTAATCATTTGTGTCATTCTGAACAAGGGACATTGGCACAATAGTAAACTTAAAAAGTTTGTACTTCTGTTATGTACTGATTTTGCTTGTCTACGCGCTTTGTAGTAGCTTAAATTGTTAGCTTTTCTTTCAACATGATTGAGGATGTTCAGGTGGTGACAATAGAGCAATCGGACCACGCGTACCAGACCAGTTGGTTGTCACCAAACACCTGATTTGCTCAATGTAATGGCTGCTAAAAAATGTCAGTTCACTACGAGAAAATCCAAATACGCCGAGTACTAAAAATGACGCCTATTGTTTTTCATCGGGCACTCGGCGAATAGTCTCTTCGCCAAGTGCGGACCCAAAAACACTTGGGGAACCATTGACACTCGGCGAAAGGCCTCTTTGCCAAGTGCCACAAGAAAAACACTTGACATCTACCTATTTCCCAAGTGTCAACAGCTGACACTCGGCATCTACAATATATTCGCCGAGTATATTAGGTCCAACACTCAGCGTCTACCTATTTGTCGAGTATCTGACCGGGACACTCGGCAAAATTTGAAATTTTTTCTTCCCCTTAGCTTCAAACTTTTTCTTCCCCTTGGCTTCAAACCTTTTCTTTATTTCTCATACAGTATTTGGCACTCCATACTCAATTTTGATACATTTCTTGGTCTGCTTGCTATATTTAAGATATTAATTTCATTTAAAGGAATTTCTAGAAATAAGTCAAATTTGAACTGGAAGTGATTACAATAATGTTATAAAATTAGCAAAAAAATGTTATTCATGGTACTTAGTCCATTTTGAGGCATTGCTCCTTAAATCAAAGCAAAATTTTCACGTCTTGTTCGGCAAACACGAGCATGTGCTTATAGCCAAATTGTTTTTTAATTCTATAAAATGCAAATTAAGTCAAAAAAATTATGAGAGCGGGATGGAGGCGGTCGGCGCGCTACTTGGTAGCATGGCGGCCGACGTAGCTCGATCTCCTGCGGAGGCGCTACTCGGCCACCTGTGGTGGTGTTGCTCTGCTCTCGGTGGCGGTCTGGCAGGAGCCACATGCTTTTAATATTTTGTGCAAATCATCGCCGAGTGTCAGATAGCACTCGACAAATCTTTTTTTTTATGTTTTCAAAAATGTTCGCCGAGTGTCAAATATAGCACTCGGGAAACAGTCACCGAGTGCTCGTTGTTTGACACTTGACGAAGCCGCCTTCGCCGAGTCCCTGTTCCCTGAGTGGGCGATGCCGAGTGCAACACTTGGCTAACACTTGAGTGTTTTGCCTTCGAGTGCCCCTGGCACTCGGCATCTTCAGGCTTTCCCATAGTGGTTACTCTCTCTCACTTATCCTGTAACTTTTTTCTTTACTACAGACCGTGGGTAAATTCCTGTTTGCTTTACACTTTAACGTATTGAAGGAAATTCTTACCGTTGCACCAACCCAGCACATCGTATCTTTATAAAGGATGCTACTCTTTTGACTTCACTTTTGAATTCCATTTTTAGAACTTGAAATGATCCATGAAAATATTATCAACTACATAGTTTTAGATCTCTTCTAGCAGAACAATTTTGGTATTGAGTTTATATTTGTACAAGATGTCTTTAAACTAGTTAATTAGCAGATATTTGGGCCTTTAAACAACATTGAATGAAAAAAATTATCAACTGCAAAGTTACAGCCCTCGTTGAGCTATATAACATCATATCTCGTCGAGTTATATAACTTCGATATAAAGTTTGTGTTGATCCAACAACTCATCTAAAAAAAGTTATGATATTCCTTTTAAAATGAAGGCACCAACACAAATCCTTTGGCTAATTTTCACTGCCCTTCTTTAGGCTAGTCGTAATATAAGCACATAATGTTTCAATAGACTTTTCAAAATGTGCTTTAGAGAACTAATTTAATTACCTAAACCTTATAGCCTTTCGAATTGATGATGGCCAAATGTTTCATTTTTTTTCTAATGCTTCTTATTATGAGGCTTGACATGGAGGACTTAAAAGGACGTTCTAATTATTATCACTAACTAATAAGATAACTATTCATGGTATGATAAAATTATTATTATGTTTCTCTCGATAAGAAGGCTAGAGATAAAGTGGTAATGCATAAAATAAGAATTGAAAATTAAATGTACGAAGTGGTCTTAAATTTTGAGTCCACGGGACATCAAAATTTGAACTTGTACTGATTAGCAGCAGTAGCAAAAGTTTATTCAGAGTTCACGAGTGGCATCACAATTCACAACTGACGAAAGTGTTACAGAGGAAGCACTCCATGGCTAGTAGGTGCCGTGATAAAGAAACAACAATTACCGAAACAACTACAGAAGTTTTTTAAAACATTAATTAAGTGCTTATATTAGTCGGCACACAGGAGACGCCAACTATTTTGGCAGGAAAGGAGCCAGGATCAAGCCTGCTTGTTGGTAGCCTCACGGGGACGGGGACCATGGCCATGGGAGTTCCACTGAAGCAGCATCCATACAATGGACGTCCCTGCATTGGAAATTGATCAAACTCTGGTTAACCATAATAATTTCTCATTGAGAGGTCATGAACACAGGATTATTAGCAAGCAGGAGCCTCTGGCCACCTGATCATGTTGTGTACCTGCAATGAAAATGAACAGGGAGAGTCTAGCTGCGGTCATGGTGTGGTACACCAGGCACTCGACGGAGAGATAGATGAGGGCGTAGACGAAGGACATGAAGGTGGCGGCGTAGACCGGCTTGCTGCCGAGGTTGAAGGCGCACAGGAAGCAGAGCGTGCACGACAGCAGAGTCCACACCGCGAACGTCCGACCATGCACGCTGGTCACTGAACGAATTGATGCCCAGATGACAGGGTTTTAGCGCAATTGTTCATTTGGAGATTACTACTCCTTTTTTTTTTTGCGAATAGATTACTACTCCTACTGATCGATCTACAGCACTACCCTCTATCTCGGAGAAGGTGGCCGAGCAGAACGCCGCAGAGCCGAAGAAGCAGGACCAGGTGTAGCCGGAGCGGAAGGCGCCGACGGCGATGAGCCACCACCCCAGCGCCGGCACGCCGCTGTTCGTCCATGCTCCGGCCATGGTCCTACTACGTTCCCTGATCTACGACCAGAACAACGAGAGAGCGAGCTAAAGGGTCTTAGCACGAGTACCTCTTTTAACAGGTAAAGGGATCACGAGTACTTGGAAATGCCTGCTTCCGGCCTCCATTTATAGGGTAGTCAGCTCTCAGATGTGCAAAACTTCAGTCAGGAAGCTCCTCCAGTCAACGTCAAATTTAAATAGATACCCTATAGTACTCGTCTCTGATGGTAACTGCATATGAATTGGCCTGATCTTCTTTCTTTGTTTCGTTTCCCTACGATGAACGCAATTGCTGAAACAGTGGGTTGGGTATGGGTTCCTTTGTAATGTGAAATTCAAAAGATGGTTAAATACCTGGTTTTGTAGTTTGGGGGTGAAGTAGTCCTAGACTTTTTCCGCTTCTCAAATTATCCCATCTACAAAAGGATCTCAAACATTTGTTTGAAGTTCAAACATAAACACGCCCAATTGAACTCTAAAAAAGCATACACCACCAACCTCCATAACTTGGTCAGCAACTAATACGGCAAATTCTTTGAAATTCTGCTTTCATTGCCCATTGTAATTTTGATTGCTTGTTTTATCTTATAGTAACGATGTACTAAGGTTTATGCCACACAGGATGTTGTGCAATGTGTCAAAGGCGGCATGGGTTATTGTTATATGAGGTGATCTCTCTTTGTGGCTGTTGGTGTACAAATTATCTTCCCCAGTTCATCCAACATGGTCATACCACAAAGTATCTCGGCACCCAGCTTGGTCAAGTGAGACACAAAGGTTCACCTCATGCAATATGAATCTAACCAACTCCTATAGGTCAATTTAGGTACGTCTTTGTTCTCTTCTCTTCTATTAAGGTTAATTTTGCCATATAGTAGATGCAACCTTGGTAAAAGACGACTCCCGTGAGAGCAAATTAAATGGTATTGAAATAAATAAAAAAGTATTAAAAAGGGTAAGGACTTCCTATGCTGACTTCAGGAAAAAAAATGTCAGTAGTGATAATGCTGAAGATTAGATTAACTGTGCCGATCGCCAATTTAAATAATCCCAAAGATTAGCTATACTAACAACTTGCCAACAAATGACCTCACGGCTCACGTGGGACACTGAATCTATATGATGCTTGAGAGACATATGGCACGACTCCTCAATTACTTATTTAAAATTTCAAGATGTCGTGTGATCATGATGCCCTCAAACGGAATACCAGCCCACGCAACATTGCAAACTGAAGGCCAACCAGTGCTATGGCATTTTAGCATTTACCAATACGATCGAAACATAATTTAGATGCTTGGTTGAGAATTATGTATGTTTTTTTAGAATTATATATGTCTTTTTGAGTTTCAGGACTCTTTGAACAGGCGGTGATGCCAGTATTTTTCTCCACTTGCTTGCTTTTTGCTGCCATAAGAAATACCTTAAACTTCGTGCACTTGCACTGAGATCAGCTCTCTGGCCAAAATCTATCCTAGATTGAGCTGACGTGAACATATCTGCCCCCTTGTCTCATTGATTAATGAAGTGTTGGTCCAAATTATCAACGCTACAACTTGCATATGATGAACAAACGGTACTATATATTGAAATTCTGAACACGTGATGTTTCAACAGTTTCTAACTAAACTCATCATGTTGTTCATGTTCATATGGATTTTATGGGTGCCGATGCATGTGAGACTTCGATTTTGTTTTTGAAAGATCATGCGAGACTTCAAAATTAATGCTGTATATTGCTATTAGCCTGGATTTTTTTTGAAACATACATATGGTTCAGCACGGGCTTTCATGTTTACCTTAAGGTTCACAATAAGGATATCTATAACAAATATGCGAACAATCTCTAACCGGTGACGTTACTTAAACATGTGGAGATGTCATCGGCATGAGGGCATCGCGGCCCATGTTTCTCGTCGAGCTAGACACTTCTCCATCCAGTCTGAAAGTAACAACTCCCTGCTAAATAGCCAAGCTGGCTATACAATACTAAGGGTGTGTTTGGCAGAGCTCCACGCAGCTTCAGATTCAAAAAACCAACTCCGCTTCAAGTTTTTTCAGCCAAACATGTCCAGCTCCAGCAACTTCACCGCGGATCTGCTCTAAAAAATAGGAGGAGCAGGCCTCAACTCCATGATTTTCGTGGAGTACCTCAGGGGTGCTCCACCAAATCCAAGTTTCTTGGAGTTAGGGTAAATTACCCACCATTGCCACTGGTAAGTGGAAAATGACCGGTTCGTTCTATTTCTTTCGCGTAGCTTCTTCCTCTCTGTGCCCGTGCGCACCTCCCTGGCGGCGCCGCCCGCACCTCCCTGTTGAGCGCCAGCCGGCCCTTCACGAGCAGCGAGGTCGCGTGCCTGCCCTGCGTCATGGCCGCCCGCCCGGCCCCGGATGGCGAGGCGCGGGGGCGCCTCGAGCCGAGCGCCAGCACCGGCGGCGGTGCAGGTGCCCGCCCATATTCGCGAGCCCGCACATCTATCCGCCCAGAGAGGCCCGCCGGCTCCAGGGCGTCCGCCTCCCTCTGCTCCACGGCGACGTCTCGGAGTTGTAGCACTGGGCCGGATCGGCGGCGAGGGAGAGCTGCTGGCTGGCCGGCGCATCGAGCAGCTCGGGGTCCCAAGCCGGCGGATCGACGGCGTGGAGCAGAGACGTCGGCCTGAGCTACTGGTGCCTACCTCCCCTGCGTGCGGACGGTTTCTCGCCGTGGTGGTGGCTGTGGTCCAACCTTCGCCGTCCTTGGGTCTGCGAGCCTGCCGCTGCCGTGTGTCTGCTACACAGCCGCCTCGTGCATGACAATTTGGGGATTTGGTGGAGGTCCGTCGGCGCGAGTGGAGGAGGTCCGCCGACGCGGCGCCTACCCCGACCCTAAGGCCGCCGCGCCCTGCTGCCGCCTCGTCGGCTCGCTGCGCCCGCCGCTCCCTGCAACCGCTTCGCTGGCTCGCCACGCCCGCGAGGTCGCTACCCGCCCGGCGGTGAGGCCCCGCCCTGCTGCCCCTTCCATTGTGCACGTCACAGATACATGGAGGAAGAAGAAGAGGAGTTTTTTCTTTTTTATTCTCTTGACATGTGGGCCCTAGATGTCATAGGGATGGTGAGAAATCTGGAGCTGTACCAAACACTTTACTAGATCTCAGATCCGCGGTGGAGCTGCTTCACGGTGGAGCTACACGGATCTGTATCTCTGGAGCTGTTTTTTTAGAGTTGGAGCTTCGCCAAACACGCCCTAACAAAGTGCAAACAGATGGGCATTGCTCATGTGGAACACTGAATCTGTTAATCTGTTCGCTAAGAGAAGTTGGCACCTTAGTTAAGTACATAGCATGTTGCAAAGATGCCTTCATTGAAATCTAGGCTCACGCAATCTCACGAACCGACATGCCCACACCTACGTTTGGAGCGATCCTAAAAGAATGGGAATAATATACATCGTTTCACAAATCGGCTGCGTCGAGTCATGGGCTGGGTTCCGGTGTTTTTTTCTATTTCTGTTTTTTCTATTTCTTTCTTTATATTATTCTTTTCTTTTATTTTTATTTTTCTATTTCTTTTTCCTTTTTTATTTTTCTTGTTTTTTATTTCTTGTTTTTTATTTCTTGTTTCTTTATTTATTTCTATTTATTTATTTTATTTAGTTCTATTTTCAACTTTTTTTGTTTCTTTTCTTTTTATATTTTTCTCTTGGTGAATATTTGTTTCATTTAAATGAATTTTTCCACCGAGTGAATATTTATTTGTTTCTTTCTCTATTTTTATTTTCTTTTCATTATTTTTCCTCTTCCATAATTTAGTTGGTTTTATTTTTTTCTTCCAAGTTTTTTCCTTTTCCCTATTCTTTACGAATTCCCCTTTTCGTCTTTGTTTTCTTTCATGTTATTTCATATATTCCTTTTCTCTCCTTCTCTATTTTTCCGCTTTCCTTTCTTGATTATTTTTCTATATTCATTTTATTTCTCTTTCTTCTCTTTATTTATGTATTTATGTATGTATTTATTTATTTAATTTCATGCCTTCATCTTTTTCATGTTTGTTATTTTTCATATTCTTTATGATTTTTCTCTTTTACATATTTGTTCGTCTTCTGTAAATATTTGTTCTTCACGATAAGTTTGTTCTGACTATAATAGGATCTTGTTCTGATAGTTGTTCTCATTTGTTTTGACACTCTATTTTGTTTGTTTGAGATGACATACAAACTTGTTCCGGCTATAATAATAAGTTGTTCTTGCTATAATAATATCTTGTTCGGGCTATAATAATAACTTGTTCTCTCTATAATAATAACTTGGTCTGACCCTTTGTTCTGATTTGTTCTGACACTACATTTGTTTTTGTTCGAGATAACATACAAACTTGTTCTGACTATAATAGGATCTTGTTTTGACAGTTGTTATTATTTGTTCTGACACTTTATTTTGTTTAATCCAGATGACATACAAACTTATTCTGGCTATAATAATAAGTTGTTCTGGCTTTAGTAATATCTTGTTCGGGCTATAATAATAACTTGTTCCGTTATAATAATAACTTGTTCTAACACTTATTCTGATTTGTTCTGACGCTATTTTTTTGTTCAGGATGATATACAAACTTGTTCCGGCAGTTGTTCTCATTTGTTCTGACACTTCATTTGTTTTGTTCTGACGATAATAGAATATATAACCCTAATTAAAAAATACGAATAAAAAGTTTGTCAAAATATAGTCAAGTGAGATCTTGTTTCGAAGTTTTTATTGTCAGAAATCCAATGGTGCAATCGGAATTTAATTTTGACACTCAGTTTAACATTTATAGTTTTTTTAAGTTCAATAACACTTTGCATGTGAGGATGACATCATTTTTTTTATCTTATTCGCATGTATGCAATGGAAACATCATTACTCAATCTCCTGATGCTACCGCAGCCCACGCCTTCAGCGACAACACATTTTTTTGTCGCTGAAGTGATGCCTGATCGCATCCCTAAAAGAAGGTGGCCAGCTCCCCGACCAAAATCTGTCCTAGATTGAGTTGACGTGAACATGACTACTCCCTTTTCTCATTGATTCCTCTATGACCATTGGGTCGTGTTTGGTTCCCATAAATAAGGTGATGACTTAAAGTGCAAAAGTAAAAATAAATCACCTCTGTGAACCAAACAACCCTAACTTATTTGCACTTTAAATCTCCTGACTTATAAGTCCTATAAGTAGCTCCACCTCTACTTAAAGTGACTTATTTTGCCCTTTTCCTCCTCCTACCCCGGGTGGGTCCCACCACAACCTTATCCACTCACCCCCGCACCCCTTCTCCGGTCTCCTCCGTTCCCCCAACACCGGCGGCGCGACGCGATGCGGCCTCCTCCGCGCTGCCCCTCCTTTGCGCTGCCACCACCGGGGCGCGTCCTCCTCCGCGTCGCCCCTCCTTCGCGCTGCCACCACTGGCGGCTCGGTCTCCTCCGCTTCGAACCCCTCCTCCACTCCCCCACGCCAGGCGAAGGAGAGGTACCTGGAACCTCCAGAAATAGGAGCACAGGCACCTCGACCTCATTCTTGGAAGTCTGGAACACGGGCTGCGGGTGATCCGTTCTTGCAGTATGCTCAGGCGCGATTAGGGGATGGATTCGGATGATTACAACACCGGTAGCCGGATCTCGAATTTGAATCGATTTGCACGCGATCCATTCTTGCAGGTAGGCTATGGGAGGGGCGATGGGGGGGGGGTGGATTTGGATGAGCAGGTGATTTGAGCTGCGTAAGGACTAGCAAAATCAGAGATGGCGCGCGCGGAAGCCTGATGCGGGGATGGGAGCAAAATTCGGAGTGCTGAAGCGCACCGCCGGGATCCGGCCGCCGTGCTAGAGAATTGGCACATGCCTGGTGTGCGACTGCGGGCTTGGGACGGGAGGGAGTACTAGATCAGAGGAAAGTGGAGGGACGGCGGACGGCGCCCGACCGACCTCCTCTCCGCCCTCTCCTCTTTGGCGGCGAGCAGCAACTCCATCGAGAAGAGGTTGCTCGTGCCAGCTGCCGGCTGCCGCCCTTTCCCCTGCCGCCTCCGCCTCCTCCCCCAAATCCCGTGGCCTCCCCCACTCCACTCCCCCAAGTCCCTGGCAGAGGAGGCAGCTGGCATGGAGGAGCTCACCGGGGCGCGAGGCGGTGGTCCATCATAGGCGACCCGAAGTCGAATCTGGTGGCGACGGTGGCGTCTTGGACAGCGACAGGAGGACGGGTGGTGTAGGGGCGCGTCCGCCTCCGCGTTAGAGGCATCGGATGCGGAGCCCGACAGCGCCGCGACGGGTCGCCTCGGTGCCATGCGGGCGCGACAGCAGGCCTCCGCGGTTGTGGTGGTTTGGCGGCTGCGGCTGCGGATCCTCTTCCTCTCGTTGCGCTGGTGGAATCACGATGCTCACCTTCGATGGTGCTCCCCCCTCGGTAGGCGCGGATGGCACAGAGGCGCGATCCTCAAGCACGCGCAGAGAGGACGCGACGCTGTCTCGGTCCTCGCTGTTGCCGTCGGCGATGGCTAGGCACCGGAGCAGGCCGCAGGAGGGGCGGCAGTAGGGGTGGTGTAAAGTTGCAGGGGTATAGGACAAGGGTAAAACGGTCTTTGCTCACTGACTTATAAGTCAGGGTAACCAATAAACAGGATCGACTTAAATCCAACCGACTTATGAGTCTTATAAGTCTGGTGACTTATGGAAACCAAACAGGGCCTTAGTAAGTTAAAGGGGCCGAACTATAAGTTACAAGGGGTGGTGGTGTTCCTTGTTATCACTATATAATTAAGGCGTCAACTAAGGCGACGCGGGTTAAGCCACATTGGAGACGCGGGTAAAACGCGCCGCTATTTTTTCGTCACTAATGACTATACATCGGAGACATGTAAAATACCCGTCTCCTTTAAGACTGGTTCATGGTAAGTGGTAGGTGACAACTTAAATTTTGCAAGGTTGAGGGGGAGACTTCTTATACAATCGTCATATTATACTCTTTTTCCTATATGAGTTTTTCCTTATAAAGGTTTCTCATAAAAGGTTTTAATGAGGTAATATCAATACAAGAACATATCTTGTATCACCTAATTTTTCCACTAAGGTTTTAAGGGTGGTATTCAAGATACATTCCATTCCATATCATATCTTCTGTTTTCTCTGCAAGAGTTTTTAAAAAGATATAATAATACTTGTCATATTTTTCCCATTGGGTTTTGAAGGATATTAGAATAAGATCCTCGATCATTATTGATCTCTAAACTTATGAGTTTTCCTTTTTAAGGTTTTTCTCATATAAGTTTTTCAATGAGACAATAATCCAAATATGCCATATCAATTTCTCCTTATATTTTCTCACTAGGTTTTAAAGGAGTTTTAATAGCATATACACATACAAACTGGTTTCTCCTCAATATTTTTCCCATAGGGTTCTACAAGATAATATTCAAAGATGATTGAAGAAGAATTACATCAAGATCCCATGAAGCAATTGATCAAGGGGAGTGTTGTGAAATATTGATTAGTGATCAATTAGTCTAATCATGTAATTAGAGAAGTAATTAGATATGTAATTAGGATGTAACTACCCTTTCTTAAAGGGCCATCCCAAAGGGGCTAGAGTCCACCCGAAGGGGTGCATCCATGTCCTTTCACTGTGTATATATTCAGGGTTCCGCCTCGTCATTCAATCCGATCATTTGGTCTCCATTCTATTTCATTCCACATTTTTTACTCCAACACTTTCCTCCCAGGCGGTCACGCTCGAGGTTTATTGCGTGACGACCTGACCCCCAACCGCACTTACTCAACAAAATCGATGGATCGATGTTAAATGTTGACCAGATATATAAAAATAGCAATGACATTCACGTCTAATGTCCAGTGGCCGAACTGTAAATCTGTTCCGTGTTCTAATGGTAAATACTACAGTGGCTGACTGTGGGTGGTGTTCCTTGTAAGGTGAACTTCGAAAGACGTTTGTGACACTTTGTGTATGTTGGATAGTTGGCTTGTCAAATGGTTCTAATAACTACACCGCTCACAAAAAGATTTCAAACAATCACTATACCACAACCTAAGATTACCGCCGGAGGTGCGTCGCTACAGGTATGAAATTAGCATCGAATGGTCCGTCGTTATAAGTCCACTTCGAACCATCCATCGTTACTTCTCGTTGTACCATCTACACATTTGTCGTTATAGAAATCTACACTTTCCATAGCACGGGCCGTCGGTATATCTCAATTGTAATGTCCACCGAACTATAAATCCGTTCCTTGTTTCCAATGGTAAATACTACAGTGGCTGACAGTGGGTGGTGTTCCTTGTAAGGTGAACTTGAAAGACGTTTGCGACACTTTGTCTGTTGGTTTAGCTTGTCAAATGGTTCCAACAACTACACCGCTTCCAAAAGGATCTCAAACAATCACTATACCACAACCCAAGATTAATTACCGTTGAGGTGCGTCACTATAAGTATGAAATTGCCATCAAACGGTCCATTGTTATAAGTCCGCTTCGAACCATCTGTCGCTACTTCGTTGTACCATCCATCCATCCGTCGGTATAGAAATCTACACTCCCCATCGCACGAACCGTCGGTATATCTCAATTATATTGAGCCGCACCTCAGCCCACTTCGTGAAAACAACCCAAATTCTCCAGCAACCTTTTTATTCTCAGCCGATGTTACACGTACGATCTAGATCGGACAGTTCCCACCACGCCCTTTGGTTTTCTAACCCTAAGCTCTAACCTTATCCACCTCCGTCCCCACCACAGCCGCCGCCTCAGTCCTCCCTCCCATCCACATCGTGCCAGTCCGCCACCCCGCAGGCAGGGACGAGCGGTTCCTCCTGTTGCCTGTCGTCTGGCCGCTGCTCTTGCCGCTTAGGGCCCGTGCGCCCCTGGCTGGACTGCTGGAGATTAATCAAAGATTGTTGAATTGTCTCCACTGAATTAAAGGGTGAAGCATCTTGTCTACTATTGAAATCGTGAACATGGGATGTTTTGTTAATGTCTATATGAACTTATCGTGTTGTTCATCGGCATATGGAATTATGGTGTCGATGCAGGCATGAGACTTCAAAAAATTAAGTTGTATATTTGCTACTATCATAAAAAATTGACGCATACACATGGTTTATCATGGGCTTTTGTATATACATATGTTACTATTTTAAGGCCCACAATAGCGAACCTACAGGGATATCTAACAACTACCTTGTGCGATCGAATAATCTCCGGTGGTGTCAGCATGAGGTTGGTGGTTTGACTAGACACTTATCCGTCCAGTACGTTGGAAAGTATATAAGCCGGCTAATTAATTATAATATATTCTAACAACGTGCTAACAAATGGGCATTGGTCATTTGAATACTGAATCTGTTCTTCGAGAGAAACAGATCCATCACCTTAGTTAAGTATTTGGCATGCATGTTGCATAGATTCCCCTCATCAAAATCCTGGCGCAGGTTAACCTCTCAAACCGTCAGCTGATCGACAGCTGTTGTTTGGGGCATCACTAATTAAGAATGGCCATCATCTCTCCAGCCAAAATCTATCCTAGATTGAGATGACGTAAACATGGCTGCTCCCTTTTCTCATTCATTCCTAAAGATCATTAGTAAACTAAGGGTCAATTTTTTTAGAAAATGAAACTTGAAGTTTTTGGCCTCTGCGATATCACACACCTATTAAGGGGCCGAATTATATAACATTTTAATTTGCAACCGTGTTGTATGTCATTTATCATTTACAATCGGGAATTCTGAATAACCATGTGAACAATTAATCCAAAGATGATGATGCCACTTCTAAAATATGCGGTGATGTCAGCGTTTCTCTCCACTTGCTCCCCTTGTGCTGCCGTAAAAACATGGCTGGCCGGTGCACTTCAAGGACTTGCTTTGGTCTTTGTTATTGATCAATTACATGTGCGTCGTGGTGGTTGGAGCTCGACGACACTACTCCCGGTACATCGTATAAGTAAACTTTCCAGGTTGGCTATAATTCAGTACTAACCATGATCGCGCAGACAAATGCGCTTCTCAGATGCAGAACACTGAACCTGTTCTTTGAATCAAGATGGTATTTTAGTTAAGAATGTCATGTTGCCGCGATGCCCTCAATTAACAAACCCCGGGGTGTGCGTCAATATGCAACCTCGCAAACCGAAAGGCCAAATGATGTTGTTCCAAAGCTGACGTACTCCACTAATTTGTATGACCCGTTTGCACCGAGGCCAGCTTGACGTACTCCACTAATATTCCTTAAGAGAATAATTAATGCATGACCAATTGCATATTCTTGTGGACCGGACTTGGGGAGTCAATATATATGATGGCATTATTATATGAGATGATTCAGACGTATGGTTCTTAATGTTGAGGGCATGGGCGCGTGAGGGCAGATGATGACTTGCTCCTTGGAACACCCGGAAGTTCAATTTCTTTGTGCACAATCTTGTCTGGTGGACGATTTTTAGTAGATTTAGATAACTGCACGTATTATAACCATTTGTAGTAATGAGATTGTTTGTTTGGTTTTGTTTGAAAAAGAGAGATTGTTTGTTTTGTGACCGGATAAAACCCGTTGGGAAATATATGAATAACGATATACTGAAAACCCAATAATGACTATTTACACTGGTAGAGTCGGAGGCTTTTGCACACCCCTTTAGTCCCGGTTCAACTTTGGAGCCGGGACTAAAGGCGTTTCGTCGACGTGGCCCGAAATGGGTGCCGGAGACGGCCCCCCTTTAGTCCCAGTTGGTATTACCAACCGTGACAAAAGGGGAGGCTCCCAACAGCTGTGTTCAACAATTATTGGCGCCGGACTTTAGTCCCGGGTGGTGTTACCACCCGAGACTAAAGGGTACCTCTTTAGTCTCAGATTGTAACACCACCTGAGACTAAAGCATTAGTCCCGGCTGGTTTTACCACCCGAGACTAAAGGGTGCCCCTTTAGTCTCGGGTGGTAACACCACCCGGGACTAATGGCCCGTGTTCATATAAACACTGTACCTCTTTCTTCCTCCTGCCACCCGAGCCATTGTTCACCGTACCGACCCACGAGCTCAAGCTCCTCCTCTCCATGGCGCCTCAAGCCTAGGGTGTTGTTGCGAATTTTTTCTTCATTAATTTGTGAAGATTTCTCTCCTACAGAATGTTGGCAAGGTTTGAATCTTCATCCTCCATTCATTTGTTGTGATTAAATTTTTTTATGGTTTAGAGATGGAGAAAATAGAAATTTTAATTTCTAGCTAGGTAGGAGGAGCTAAGAGATGAGATTTTGTATATATACTTTAGATTTAGAAAAATGTAGTTATGATGATACTAGCATTGTTCCTTCTTTCATTAAATTTTTATTAAGCATTCTCTTATTTTCTTGTTTTTCATATATAGAGAAAATTGAATTTTACTTGTACATATAGTTTATAAAAAATATGCTCATAAAGAAAATAATAGACATTAAGAAAATGTACTAGCTACTTCCATTCTGTGAGCACATACACACTTTCTCTACAAACTCGACAAAACATTTGGCTTTCATTTTCTGTAGCCTGCAACTTACTGAGATGCGAGGAAGGGTTATTCAAAGGTTGCTTTCATGGACCCATCAAAAGTTAACCAATCTGAGGTCCGGGACCAACCAAAAACAACAATCGAGACAATCAATAGGACCTTATTTGAGTATCATTACAAGAATTCTATACTACTGCCTTACAACTTCAAGTAAGTGCGATTGTCATCTAATTATCCTTGTTAATTCTATTTAGTCCATTCTAATCTTTATGAGCATGCATATAGTTCCCACTGGATTCTACTGATAATCAGTGTCGACAACAGCAACATCATGGTGTGGGATTCATTGAGAAAAGACCCATCACAATACCAAGATCTTCAAGAACTATTTCAAGAGTAATAATTCTATCTAAAACGTTTTCTTTAATGCAATATATATATTTAGCTTTTACTAACACTCTATCTTTTATTGTTTTTCCTCATAGCTTGGAACATGTTCATTGCAAACCACCAAGGACCATTTCAACCATCAATTAGATGGGTCACTAATTTTCCAGTACGTAATCCAAATAACAACTTCAGATTGAGAATATTTAAATTGTATAACACTAGTATTTCATAATATGTTTTCCTCTCCACTTCAGTGTTTGAGACACAAACAAGGAAATAATTTATGCGGGTACTACGTCTGTGAGCACATACACGCTTTCTCTACAAACTCGACAGATTATACTGTAAGTAAAATAAACCTATTAATAATACATCATTTTTAACCGCTTATATATTTAATCGTTGGGTGTAATATATTAACATATTTGCAAATTACAGATGGATATATAAAGGGACACACTCATTGAGAAGGATCGTCTCTTGGCAATTCAAGAAGCTGTCATGGGATTCCTCATGGACGAGGTGGTTGATCCAAAAGGAAAATATTTTTATGACCACTATCCAATTGATCACCTCACCTCCGATGAAAGTTGAGACTAGAAATTTGAATTGACCAATATTTTGATTTATATATACTATAGGGTTTAGGGTTTTGATGTATACTAGTTTAAGAAAATACTATCTAATTTGATGTGTATAAATTATTATGTGTGTATATATATTTATAAGTTTATATATGTAGATATATAGGTTTATATATAAGTCTAAGTACGTATATGGTATATATACACGTATATATAGATAATAAGTGCAAATACGTATATGTACATATACACATGAGTCAACAATTAGAATATACACTCAAATTGAAAACAAAAAAAGAGACGAGACCCTTTAGTCACGGTTGGTATTACCAACCGAGACTAAAGGGGGTGGGCGCAAGCGCTGGCGTGCCCCCCTTTAGACCTGGTTGGTAATACCAACCAGGAATAAAGGCCTCCTTTAGTCCAGGTTCGTTCACCCGGGACTAAGGGGGAGGGGGGGGCTTTTGTCTCTCATCATTAGTCGCGGTTGGACTTGAGAGACCTAAGGCCTCTACCAACCGGGACTAAAACCCCTCACCCTACCAGTGTTAGTACATTTAGAAAACCTAAAGCCTGGGGACATTTTAGGCATCTCTTTTATTTTTCCATGGCGCAAATGTATTGGTGTGTGAGTGGTGCCTTTTCTGATGCCTGGTGTGGCCTTTCTAGACCATGTGCTTTATTTCTACCTTAATGGAAATGACACGTAGTTCTGCTGTATTTTCGAGAATAAATGAATTATATCAGGAAAACCTTTGGTGAGGAAAACAATAAAATGCACTACAACAGTTGGGGTACTTTTTTTATGACCAGGAGGAGTTTCCATCTACTGATTATACATTAATAAATAAAAATGTTATGGTACAAACCAAAAAAAAGAAAGAAAAAATACATCTGAGAGCCAAATGTCTATATTAGGATGATAGTTCTTCTTTGCTCGATGGGTACGTATACGTACTATAGCAAACTAGCTCTTTTCTGTAGAATTTCTTTGCTTCTCCGTACTGTTGGAATCTGATTATCAAAGATGAAGTTATTTCTGGCTGTCCATATACTCCATGCCATAACACAACAATTATTTCCATGAAGGGTTTAGCAATCTGATTTCTAAGTGTTTAGCAATCTGATTTCTTGTCAGCGACACATGTCCATATGCATATCGTTCATCAGCATACTTTGTTGATTAAAGATTGTTGACTAGTCGCCACCAAATTAAAGGGTGAAACATCTTGTCTACTATTCAAATTGTTAATGTCTAACTAAAACTCATCATGTTGTTCATCGGCATATGGAATTATGGGTGTCAATGCATGCATGAGACTTCAAAAATAGTGTTGTATATATATTTGCTACTATGATAAAAAAAAAGAATTGACGCATACACATGGTTTAGCACGGGCTTTTGTATATATTTTACTACTTTAAGGCTCACAATAGGGATATCTAACAAGTACCATATGCGATCGAATAATCTCTAACCAGTGATGTCACTTTTGAAACATGTGGTGGCGTTAGCATGAGGTTGGTGGTTTGACTAGACCCTTCTCCGTCCGGTTGGAAAGTATATAAACTGACTAATTATAATAAATTCTAACAACGTGCAAACAAATGGGCATTGCTCATTTGGAACACTGAATCTGTTCTTTGAGAGAAACTGATCCCCTTAGTTAAGCATATGGCATGTTGCAAGATGACCTCATCGATCAAAATCCTGGCGCACACAATCTCGCAAACCGACAGATGACAGCTGTTGTTTGGAGCCATCATAAGAGAATGGCCAGCTCTCCAGCAGAAATCTATGCTAGATTGAGTTGATGTAATAAAAATGCCTGCTCCCTTTTTCTCATTCCTCTGTGATCATCAGTAAAGTTTCTTTTTAGAAAATGGGACTTAGTTTCCAGGCTCTGTGACCGCACACAGTCATTAAAAAGCCGAATCGAATTATAAACAACGTAATTTGCAATGGGGATGTATGCCATTTAGTATTCACAAACGGGATATATCTGAAAGTAATTAAGGATGTGAATAATCCCTAACTGATAATATCACCTCTAAAATAATATGGATGGTTTCAGCGTTTCGATCCACTTAATTGCTTGCCGGCACACTTGATTAACTTGCTTTGGTCTTTGGTATACTGGTCAATTACACTGAATCTGTTCTTCGAATCAAAGCTGGATCTTAGTTAAGAATGTCATGTTGCCACGATCAGCTTGATCTCCGGCCAAAAAAATTCTTTCAGAGATGAGGCCAGGTCTCGACTCCGGCCAGAATACCCTATAGGTTGAGCTCACGTTGACACATATACGGATATATCTGCTCCCTTTTCTTATTCCAAGCACAACGTGGGTATGATGAGATGAGATGATTCGGACATGTAGTTCTTAAGGTTTCTCTGATCTCTCCATGCTCGACAACGGTGATCTCATGCTTCTGCACGCTTATCTGGCGGATGATCTAGACTACTATTTTATTCACAAGTGGCAAATGATTTTTTAATATATTTATTAGATAATTACATTTTATAAATGTGGGTAATGAAGTGGTTATTAGGAATTGTATTTTCTTTGATGATCTGACAAAACTGTTTGGGAAATTGGTTTTACTTAGGTACTCCAAAATGACCACGAGCCATCGATATGAATGACTTTTTATCACATATTACAAAAAAAATATGTTTATATATTTTTATTTCAGAAAATTATAGTCAAAATAATTTCAATTGGTTATATTAGTTGTAGGTCGCTTTGGTTTTTTAGGTTTATATAAATATTATTTATGTATTTAGACATACACTTCTATAAAGATGGAGTATAAATGCAGAGTTAAAAGTCATCCATAAAGACCAAAACCCCCGGCATATTTTATCGAGCAAAAGTTGATAATAGGTTACAAACGTTCGCCCATCGTCACTTTTTTTTTCTCATGAAGATCCGTCACTTTGTGATCTTCATCAGTAGTGCGTCTTCCCATTGTTAATTGTATTCTTTTGTCAATAGTAACATGATGTCTCGTGCAGTTCCTTGGGAAAAAAAAGGCATAATGCAAAACTATAGCTAGCTAGGCTGACCTATGAACACCACTTCAGGATCAGATTATTGGAAGGCCATACGTACCTGCCATAGTTTTCTGCTAGCTCTTGCCTATAAGAGAACAAATGGGAGCTGATGAGCAAGAGCACCAAGTCCAGCACGAGCAACCATTATTGGCTCCTCTCCACCGATCTGCACGGGTGTGTTTCAGAGTCAGTGTGTGAGATTAGGACTCTGAATTGGACGTTCTATATATATGAATCTTGATCTACTCGACGAGTCCTATCTAATGGTGAAGACCAAATTGCCTTTTGAGGACTTTGACTAGGGCGGTCTAACCGGGTATGCCATACCGGTTAGAACGGCCTACCGAGACCTGTCAATTTTGGGTGTCAACACAACTCCTATAGGTCAAAATTTAGGTACGTCTTTGTTCTCTCCTCTTCTATTAAGGTTAATTTTGCCATATACTAGATGCAACCTTGGTAAAAGACGACTCCCAGCCGTGAGAGCAAATTAAATGGTATTGAAATAAAAAGTATTAAAAAGGGTAAGGACTTCCTATGCTGACTTCAGTAACCAAAAGATTAGCTATAGTAACAACTTGCCAACAAATGACCTCATGGCTCGCGTGGGACACTGAATCTATGCTTGAGAGACATATGCCATGACTCCTCAATTACTTATTTAAAATTTCAAGATGTCGTGTGATGCCCTCAAACGGACGCGGTTCCCGTGCGGTACTGCACGTGCAGTGGAAGTCACTGACACGTGGGCCCCACACCCGCATAGGCCCACACGCAGTGACTCAACTGCACGGTGCGGTACCGCACCGGATCTCCGTCCTCAAATGAAATATCAGCCCACGCAACCATGCATTGCAAACTGAAGGCCAACCACTGCTATGGCATTTTAGCATTTACCGATAAACATATTTTAGATGCTTGAGTCGAAACATAATTTAGATGCTTTGTTGAGACTTATATATATTTTATTACAATTATATATGTCGTTTTGAGTTTCAGGACTCTTTGAACACAGGCGGTGATGCCAGTATTTTTCTCCACCTGCTTGCTTTTTTCTGCCATAAGAAATACCTTAAACTTCATGCACTTGCACTGAGATCAGCTCTCTGGCCAAAATCTATCCTAGATTGAGCTGACGTAAACATATCTGCCCCCTTGTCTCATTGATTAATGAAAGTGTTGGTTCTATTGAAAATAAAATGAAAGTGTTGGTCCAAATTATCAACACTACAATTTGCATATGATGAAAAAACTGTACTATTGAAATTGTGAACACAGGATGTTTCAGTTTCTAACTAAACTCATCATGTTGTTCATCTGCATATGGATTTATGGGTGCCGATGCATGTGAGACTTCAATTTTGTTTTTGAAAGATCATGCGAGACTTCAAAATTAATGCTGCATATTGCTATTATCCTGGAATTTTTTGAAACATACATATGGTTCAGCACGGGCTTTCGTGTTTACTTTAAGGTTCACAATAAGGATATCTAAAACAACTATGCGAATAATCTCTAACTGGTGACATTACTTTTGAAACATGTGGTGATGTCATCGGCATGAGGGCATCGCGGCCCATGTTTCTCGTGGAGCTAGACACTTCTCCGTCCAGTCTGAAAGTAACAACTCCCTGCTAAATAGCCAAGCTGGCTATACAATATTAACAAAGTGCAAACAGATGGGCATTGCTCATGTGGAACACTGAATCTGTCCTCTAAGCCAGTCTCAGTGGGGAGTGTCATAGAAGGGTCATAAGCATTAAATATCATGCCACATCAGAAAATTTATGAAGAGAGAGGAGGGAGAGTGTCATGAAATGAGAGAGGAGGGTCATCACCATGACCCTCAACTGACAAAGTTCTTAAGATTACAGTCTTGTTAACTGTGCGATGACTCTCTCCACTGAATAGAAGATGACACCTTAGTTAAGTACGTAGCATGTTGCAAAGATGTCCTCATTGAAATCCTGGCTCACGATCACGCAACAATTAATCTCACACAGGCCGACACCTATGTTTGGAGCCATCCTAAAAGAATGTGGCCAGCTCTCCGGCCAAAATCTGACCAAGATTGAGTTGATGTGAACATGACTGCTCCCTTTTTTCATTGATTCCTCTATGACCATTATATTAGTAAGTTACAAGGGGCCGAACTATAAATTACAAGGGGTGATATTCCTTGTAATGTCCAGTGGCCCAACTATAAATCTGTTCCTTGTTTCCAATGGTAAATACTATTATAGTGGCTGACAATGGGTGGTGTTCCTTGTAAGGTGAACTTAGAAAGACGTTTGTGACACTTTGTGTCTGGCGTTGGCTACTTAGCTTGTCAAATGGTTCTAATAACTACACCGCTTGCAAAAAGGATCTCAAATAATCACTATACCACAACCTAAGATTACCACCCGAGGTGCATCACTATAGGTATGAAATTACCATCGAATGGTCCGTCGTTATAAGTCCGCTTCGAACCATCCGTCGTTACTTCTCGTTGTACCATCTACGCATCCGTCGTTATAGAAATCTGCACTCCCCATCGCACGGGCCGTCGGTATATCTCAATTGTATTGAGCCGAGTCTCAGCCCACTTCGTGAAAACAACCCAAATTCTCTAACAACCTTTTTATTCTCAGCTGATGTTATATACGTCCGATCTAGATCAGACAGTTCCCACCACGCACTTAGGTTTTCTAACCCTAAGCTCTAACTTTATCCACCTTCCTACCCATCACAGCCGCTGCCTCAGTCCTCCCTCCCATCCACATCGTGCCAGTCCGCCGCCCCGCAGGAAGGGACGAGCGGTTCCTTCCGTCGCCCGTCGTCTCGCCACCGCTCTTGCCGCTTAGGGCCCGTGCGCCCCTGGCCGGAGATTAATCAAAGATTGTTGAATTGTCTCCACTTAATTAAAGAGTGAAGCATCTTGTCTACTATTGAAATTGTGAACATGGGATGTTTTGTGTCGGGGACGGCCATAAGGGGTCCCCTAACTAAGGGGAAAATCACCCTCTTAAAACGCAACCACTCCTAAAAACCCCACGTGTTAACAAGGGACAAATGCACACAAGGCCCACGGTCTGCTACGGCCCAGCAGCTGAACGGGCCCATCTATTGAGGGCTCTCACCCACGCAGTGGATCTCCGCCTCGCTCGAGGGTCCCAGCCGCCCTCGAGCCAAACTCCGCCTCGCTCGAGGGTTCAGCACCCCGCGAACAGGTTTCCGCCTCGCTCGAGGGCCTAACGCCCCTCGAGCGAATCTCCGCCTCGCTCGAGGCCAACCCTCGACTAACACCGCCCCACTCACTCCATCCGACAAAGGCATTAAATGCCTCGGCCCGCCGCGGGTGCCATAGTCAAAAGGTAAATCTCCCCCCACGCCGTTCCACTGACACCGCCTGGGAATCCAACCCCGTCACTGTGCGGCCAACTCCCGTCCTTGTTCAGCCATCCCAAGCGCTGTACAGGCACTGTGCAGCCCTGTGCGGACAGGGCGGAGTCATTCCAAGACACTGTGCCGCCTACTCCCGTCCTCCCCCCACGGCGAGCCCCTCGAAAGGGCATGGGGGCACCCTCAAAAGGTGTGACGGGCGGCGACGCACGACGATCCGGGCGGCGGCGTGCGGATCGCGTAGAGCACGTCTTCTCCACCATCTCCCGGCCTTTGTGCGGCCATTAGCACGTGTGGCCATCCCCTCCATTGTCTGACCATTCAGCACTGCGGCGCCTATGACAAGACGCCACCACACCGGCGCCTGTGCCGCCAGGGCTCTCCCCTGCAGCAAGACCCTTGAACAGGCATGGGTGCACCCTCGACTGGCGTACGGACGATGACCAAGCGCAGACGCCGGCCAAGGCACCCCTCGAAGCCATCCCCCGACAAGTATAAAAGTCGCCACACCACTCGCGGAAGCCGGAATTCGCCATCAAATCCGCCCCGAAGGCAGAGATTCACTAGGACAACCGTCACGCCAGCGACATTATGCGCCAAGACACCGCCACAAGAAGCATGCTTGTAAGCTGCCTCCCCTTGGCTTATAAAAGGAGGAGGCAGACACCCAGCTGCGGGCATCGCGCAACACTCACACGACATCACACCACTCGCCCACACCCCTGATATTGGCACTTGCCTCAATCATTCTAGCAGGGACTTGGAGGCTTCTCCTCCTCTCCCGCCTTGCTTGTAGCCCCTCTGAAAGCACCAGCAGTGCGAATCAATACAGTGCGTGAGCACACTCTGCTGGACGTACGGCCCCGTGGCCGGAACCAGGATAAAACTCGTGTCCCTGTGTTGTCATTTGCACCAACCATCGAGAGGCTAATCACAGCGCAATTCACTAGTTAGTGTCGGGATTAATCCTAACACCGACAGTTGGCGCGCCAGGTAGGGGGCACACGCTGTGATCGTTTCTCCAGCTATCAGCTTTCTCGATGGTGATCCGCACTGAGTCGCTACCGATGAGGTTCCCACAGGAACTTCGGCCCCTTCCGGCGAATTAATCCGGTTCGGGCACGAACTTTGCAACGGCAACGGCTACCTCATGCGCATCCTCAACCGGCACAAACTCCACCCACGGCGCTCGGCGGGCTGGTCCGATGCCGAAGCCACAGTGCCGGCTGCGGTAGCGGTAGTCATCGCCCGTAGCCGTGGCGCTCGGGCGCCGCGACAAGCGCAGCGAGCGGCGTCGGGCGGCGCGCCCGGCCTCCGGTCGAAGCCAACACGCGCGGCCGTCGCGCGATGCAGGAGACGCACCTCCAGCCGGCGAACTCGGCGGCGCGTCGGGAAAGCGCGCCACCGCGGCAGCTTTCAGGATGCGCAACTCAGCAGCGACATATGCCTCTTCAGTCCTCACGGACATGGCCGCGTACGAGGATCTCCCGGGTCATCACCTCCTGTCGATCCGGAACCTCATCGCGACTACACACGGCGAGTCGTACCACGACTCCGGGCGAGGTACTCGCGTGGAGTGCGAGATTGAGTGGGACTACTGCCCGGGCTCCGGACCCGAGGCATTCCAGCGGTTCGTAGCCACGGCGGACTACTGCTTCGCCTGCTCTGAGGACTCCAGCGAGGGGAGCTACGACCCCACGCGTGAGTGCTTCGTCGTAGCTATCGCCGAGCAAGGCGACAGAGCAGACGGAGCGGGCGACGCGGAGGTCCCTGACAACCCCGCGCCAAACCGGCAACCGGCGCCACCACCGTCGAGCAACGCAGCGCTCGCAGCACAGCTGGCTCAAGTCCGTGAGCTGGAGGCAAAGCTCACGAAGGAGCACCGGCAAGTGCGAAGGCTACGTGCTACGATCGCGGGCGAGGCGTCAGCACGCGGCGAGCGCGTCCGAGAGCTGGGGCGCATAGCTCGCGACCGCATCAACGCCGACGACAATGTGGACTATCCACAAACACCGCCCAGAGCCAGCCAGAAGCTCATTGCAACAACAACTTTGCTTCGGGCCATGCCTGAGCCGTCGACGCCCGAGGCACGCAACCTACGCCGCGGCGAGGCCCTCATCAGGCGGTGCATGCGGCAAGCCGAGAGCTCCGCGTCTCGCATGCGCAACCAGTCCAGTGCACGAGCTGGCGGTGGTGCGCGGGACCAGGAGGAGTCAGTTCACGCCCCGCAAGGGGGCGCAGCAGGTCAACCGGCGAACCATGGTAGAATGCCTATCAGGGAGCGGATCCTTGACACGCGCGGCAAAGCCAACGATGGCGATGCTCGCAACATCCTGAACAAGAAGAAGCAGGACGCCGCGATGGCGCACGGCTACACCTGCGATGTGGTGGCCGCTCACGATACCGGGAGGATAGGACCATCATTTCATAACCTCACCACTAGTGGCGCGTCTAGCGTGAGCGTGTAAGGAACACCCGGGTACACTGACGGGTGCGAACGAATCCGCAAGCGCACAGATACACCATTGTAGCACTTCACCTAAGGAGTATTCCAAAGGGTATCGAATCCAAGGAATGGTGAACGCTACCTCCTAGCCTAGCTATGGTCCAAGGACACCACTCTATAGGATGAGATGGGAGATGGAAAGGATCTGGCTGATAGAGTACAGAGTTAAGAACGGTCTCTCAATTAGGAACTCTCATTTCGGACACCAGTTCCCTCCTGGCTATAATAGGTCGGTTCTGGCTGAAAGCTCTACGCCGTATCCGAACGTGGGGAGTACAAAGGGTCCAACGACTGTCACTACCGCGGCCTACCCCTATCAATCCGTGGGATACGGGGCAAACGAAGGATAACCCGCAGTCTAGACACCACGTCTACACCACCGATCACTACTATAGCACGGCTACATCTGAGCTCCCGTAGCAACACTATAGCACTCCGTATAAATACGAAGCGACGAACCCATGAGGGAGAGACTAGAACTCACTCAGGTATTAGCTATCTCATGCAAGGGATCACAGAAGGACTTTGGTCTAATTAGAACATACGGAGCACCCACTTTACTCTAGTTAGACTAACTGGCATACAAACAAAATTAGTAACTTATGAACTACACCAGAAGATCAGAGTGTTGGGTTCATGAAGAACACAAGCCTCTAAATCAAGAACAGATGAAGAACACAAGAACTATTCAATAATGCAAGAAACCACTTTAGTCTAAATAGAGAATGTTGGAATACTCACTTTAGTCTAAATGAAGAACAAAGGCATCCGTAGAGGTTCGTTCTTGGGGAAAGATGCCAAAACACCATGGCATGTCCTCAAGTCACCCCCTCACCTTCCTTCTAATCTCTAAGCACTAGCAAGCCAGCACTAATCCTATGCAAAGGCACTCCTCTCCTAGAGAGGTAGGAGCCCAAAGGCAAAATGAGGAGAAGAAGTGTGTGTCCTATTCTAACCCCCCTCACTTCTATTTATAGGGGCTGGACAACTTCGCAAGAATAGCTTGGGCACCCGGGAATCCACTGTAGGACTAATCACCGAGCACCACGTGGAAGTAGATGGCGAACCGTGGCAAGGTCGGTTCAGCCGATCCAAGGGGTCGGCCGACCTGGGCCCACCACGTCTCACATTGTGCTTTCTCCCAGTGACTGATATGTGGTCCCTTATGTCGGTTCCAGGTGCCTGGGTTATTTTGAGGTGGTTTGCTCGGGTTGTGGGCCCTTGAATCCTTGTGCTGAACACGTGGCGGCGTCTGATTCGTCGGGAAGTGCTTCTCTTGGATTGATGAGGTGTCATGGACACATGGCATCCTGTGTGCCAGCACATCGCCACATGGCCTGGTGTGGGTCCCACCGAGCCCATGATATAGTGTGATCTTATCTTGTGCATATCTCTTTCATCCGAGCTCCGAAGTATACAAATGATATATCCATTTCGATCGTCTCGATGAGCCCATCTCAATGGTGCATACCAATTTGGCATTTGAGGTTGTTTATTATGATGCCATATCTATGCCATTGGTTTACTTGCTCTCAATTGTATCGTTCCATGTGCATTTCGATGTGTCCTGCAACAAAAGATAGAAACACCAACACTTGTGGAAATTGTCAGTATAAACCCATATTCTAGTGTTGATGCTCAATTTCTATTTGTTTTATGCAGGTATTGATGGCCTAAAAGTGGTACTTAACGGCCATCAACAGCACGACACCGACCCCCCCGCGCTTCCGGCAGCCTGCGACCGTCACCAAGTACTCAGGGGAGACGGACCCCCGGGTGTGGCTCAACGACTACCGCCTGGCTTGCCAGCTGGGCGGCGCCACCGATGATGCCATGATCATCCGCAACCTACCGCTACACCTTGCGGACTCTGCTCGAACCTGGCTCGAACATTTGCCCATGAGTCAGATCCACAATTGGGACGACTTGGTCCGCACCTTCGTGGGGAACTTCCAGGGCACGTAGGTGCGCCCTGGGAACTCCTGGGACCTGTGAGGGTGCATCCAGAAGACCGGTGAGTCTTTGAGGGACTTCATCTGTCGCTTCTCCAAGCGCTGCACCGAGCTCCCGAGCGTCGGTGAATCTGAGGTCGTACACGCCTTCCTCGAGGGCACGACTTGCCGGGACCTGGTGCGCGAGCTGGGGCGGAACCCTCCTGAGAGCGTCAACGAGCTGTTCGACATCGCCACCAGCTTCACCTCTGGAGAAGAGGTAGTTGGTGTGATCTTCGATGGCAAGAAGGGTAAGCGTGCAGAGGATGCGCCCGCAGAGGGCAGCAAACCCAAAGACTCTGCGAAGAAGCAGAAGCGGGGCAAGAAAGGCAAGAAGCCCCAGTGTGCCACGCACGCACAAGAGCACGACGAAGACTCCGACGAGGTCAACGCTGTCGATCCCACCCACAAGGGCCCTCGAGGTCCCCCTCGAGGGCCTGGCGTGTTCGACGACATGTTGAAGAAGCCGTGCCCATACCACAAGACCCCGGTCACCCACACCCTCGAGCAGTGCGACATGCTTAAGAAGTACTACAGCCGCATCACCGCGGAGGACGACGACGCCAAGAAGGATGCGGGCGACGGGGGCGCCGACAGTTTCCCCGAGGTGGAGAACATCTTCCTCATCTTCGGGAGGCCCACGGTGAACATGTCATCCCGCCAGCGCAAGCACGAGTGGCACGAGGTCCTTGCCGCAGACAAGGCTGTGCCGTCCTACCTCGACTGGTCAGAGGAGACCATCTCCTTCAGTCGTGAAGACCACCCAAACCACACCCCGAACCCAGGGCAGTACCCGCTTGTTGTCGACCCCATCATCGGCAACTCGCGGTTCACCAAGGTGCTGATGGACGGAGGTAGTAGCCTCAACATCCTGTACTCCCACACCTTGGAGCTCTTGGGGATCGGTCTGGACAAGCTGCGGCCCAGCAAGTTGCCGTTTCACGGCGTTGCGCCGGGCAAGCGAGTCCAACCCCTCGGGCAGATCGACCTACCCGTTTGCTTCGGCACGCCGAGCAACTTCCGCAAGGTGGTGCTCACCTTCGAGGTGGTAGGGTTCCAGGGGGCATACCAAGCCATACTTGGGCGTCCGTGCTACGCCAAGTTCATGGCAGTCCCGAACTACACCTACCTCAAGATGAAGATACCGGGGCCCAAAGGCGTCATCACGGTGGGACCGTCGATCGAGCACGCCTATGAGTGCGATGTCGAGTGCGTCGAGCGTGCCAAAGTGCTCGCACTTGATGAAGCTCTCGTGGCGGATTTGGAGAAGATGGCCAACGAAGGCCTCGACTCCACCAGCAAGCACGCGGGCAGTTTTGAGGCTGCCGAGCGCACCAAGGCTGTACCCCTCGACCCTAGTGCCCCCGAGGGCAAGGGGTTGAGAATCAGCTCCACCCTCGATCCGAAATAGGAAGTGGTGCTCATCGACTTTCTCCGCCCCAACACCGACATCTTCGCGTGGAGCCCCTCGGATATGCCAGGAATTCCGAGGGAGGTCGTCGAGCACTCCCTTGACATCCTACCTCACTGCAGGGCTGTATAGCAGCGCATGTGACACTTTGACGAAGAGAAGCGTCAGGCGATTGGAGAGGAGCTGCGGAAGCTCTTAGAGGCCGGATTCATCAAGGAAGTGTTCCAACCCGAGTGGCTAGCTAATCCTGTATTAGTTAAGAAAAAGAATGGGAAGTGGCGGATGTGTGTAGATTATACTGGTTTGAATAAAGCATGTCCCAAAGTTCCTTTTCCTTTGCCACGGATCAATCAAATAGTAGACTCTACTGCGGGGTGCGAACTTTTATGTTTTCTTGATGTGTATTCCGGCTACCACCAAATAAAGATGAAAGAGTCCGACCAGCTCGCGACTTCTTTTATCACACCATTCGGCATGTTTTGCTACGTCACAATGCCATTCGGTCTCCGAAACGCCGGAGCTACATACCAGCGATGTATGCAACACATTTTTGGGGATCACATCGGGCAGACCGTTGAGGCATACGTAGACAACATAGTCATGAAAACCAGGAAGGCGGACGACCTGGTTAACGATCTGCGTGCTGCATTCGATTGCCTTCGGGCGAATGTTGACATTTCTTAACGTCATCACTAGATTTGTATCCCCAGTAACGGCGCTAGAAATGCTTGTCGGCATTCCTTAACATCATTGCTAAGTTCGTGAGTTCCTAGCAACGATGCCAGAAATGTTCCAATGGTAATCCTAACGTTACAAAGAAGCTGCAAGCGCACGGATATACCATTGTAGAATTTCTCCAAAGGAGTATTCCAAAGGGTATCGAATCCAAGGAAGGCATGGTTGGATTAACAAGTGCAACACTATTGCAATGAGTATAGATCAATGACGAGAATAAGTCATATTCCAAACACAGGGGTAAGATATGATAATGATGGGGTAGTGTGAACACACCCGAACTCGTTCTCTCTATGGTACACTACGGCTTAGGAGGCAACATACGAGTTAGCTCTAGGTTCTAAGGTACTAAAAGTAGATACCAGTCAGTCACATAAGCATTGTATGAATATCAGCTCAGCACCCAGGCACAAACGGGGAGCTAACCGCCCACGTCGCTTCCGCACGACGTCGGTTGTTAGATTTTAGACTCCTACAACGTACCCGAACGTGGAGGAGTACAAAGGGTCCAATGGCTGTCACTACCGCGGCCTACCTCTATCAATCTGTGGGGCACGCTCATATGCAATGCAGCTACTCAACCCAAGCACCATGCTTGCGTTGTTAACTAGACACTGACTGGCCCGTGCTATTGTGACCCAGTCGGTGCCACGGATAATCGGCCACTTACACCGAGTACCGTAGCTTGAACTCGAACTTCATACAACACAAACATGTGATCTAACTGGATCAAACTAGGCTAGTCATACAAACAGATTCATGTTCTACTATGTCTATTCAACAGGATCAAAGGGACGTGTACGTGAAGAACACGAACCTCTAACTTATGAACAAATAACGAAGACATGAATAAATCATCCGTCAAGGGGATCAAAAGGCCTTGTTCATCAAGAACAGGGACCTCTAAATGATGAACGAACGAAGAACACATGAACGAATCACCCATATATGCTAACACTACTTTATATGAAATAGCTGAATAACTGAAGTAGATCAAAGTCATACAATAAAATATAGATACAAGAGAACTCATACCTAGATCCCAAAGTAGACTTGGAACCTGAAGTAGAACTACTCTAGCCTACCTCCTAGCCTTGGAAACCAAAAGTGAGAGAGGAGTTGGAAAGTGAGTTGGGTTAGAAATGAGTCCCCTCCCTTCTATTTATAGGCCTAGGACAACTTCGTGAGAATGGCATGAGCACCCCGGGAGTGGACCAGGAGCCAACCAGGAGGCACCACGTGGAAGCCCCTGAGTGGCGGCCACAAGGTCGGTTCGGTAGGCGTGTGGGTCACCGACCCCTGTGGGCCCCACTCGGGTGTGCTTTCTCCGTGTGGCATCCGTGGCCCTACGTCGGTGCCCGGTGTCCACTCGAGTTTGAGGCGGTTTGCCTGCCCGTGGGCCCTTCAATCCATGTGACGTCCACGTGTCACCCTCTGATTCATCGGGGTTTGCTTCCCTTGGATTGGTGATATGGCTTGCATGCATGGGATCCTAGGTGGCAGCCCTTCCTTGGCTGAGGTGACGTGGCATGGACCATAGAAGGTGAGTCGTCACTTCTTTTATGCTTATTTTACCTGCAACCACAAAAGCTCCAAGGACAAGTGGAACTACATTATTCTTAACTAAATGCGTGTAAGAAATGCCTTTTGCTCTTTATTCATGAGTATATTGACGGCTAAAGTAGACACTTAACAGCCGTCAACAACTCCCCCAAGCTAGCCTCTTGCTCTTCCCGAGCAAGACACTAAGGACTTAGGTTGGTTGATGTTGATGGTTGAAACACGTGTCGAGTTCAGATCCGCAAGCGTACTTACCACCTATAGCCTTTTTCACCACGGGGTGACCCCCAAGGTTCTTGTCAATCCGCGGAGCAAGGGGATTGCTAGCGCTTAACCAAGTACTAATCTAGTTGATTGGAAAACCTTTAAATGAGAGATTAATCTAATGTAAAGACAATCTAACCTATGTTAATCTAGGACTAAACTAGATGGCAAGGGTGGTACAAAAGAGAGATTAAGATACATAAGCGTTCCCTCCCTAGGGTCTAGGATCTCAAGAACATGCCTTTTCCCTAAATGTTGCCTTCACTAGCTTCATGGCGGTTATGCAGCCGCTAAGCCTTTTCCCTAAATCGTACTGTCACTACGCAAGGTAATCAACCACTTTCGCGTATAACCGCATCTATACCTAAGCATCCATAGGGTTAAGCTAATCACCACGATTACCACAAACCCTACTAAGACCACATGTTGCGCAAACATATGTAAACAAAGCATTTGCAAAGACATAGACCATGAAGCATCGATAGGCATAAGATTCACGTAGCAATTACATATCAAAGGTCCATCTAACCCTAGGGATGAACGGAGACATTACCCCATCATCTTACAAGGATTGAAGCACGTAGGGGTGATGGAGCCTCCGGAGAATGTCGTCGATGAAGATGACGGCGGTGAAACTCAGGAACACCCCTAGGCCGACGGCTTGGAGTCCTCCTCTTGCTTCCTTCCCTCCGCCGGTGTTGATCCTTGCGACGAACTCATCTAACTTGCTCCCTCATCTTGCGGCGGTAGCTTTCTGGTGAATGGGCGTCGGTAGAATGATTGGATGCGGCGGCCGTCCGAGGCAGGAGCTACTAATAGACCGAGGAGGAGCTAGGTCAAAGGGCACCGCGAACCGAGGCAAAAAGGGCCTGGGCCGGTCGGCATGGGCCGGCCGACCTGGGCCATTTCTGGCCCGGTTTGGGCCCGTCTTTCTCCCCACGACTCATCTTGACATTATGGACTTAAACCCCTTTAATTGTGTCATTTTGGCGTCGTCATCCCCGCGATCAAGATAGGGGGTCTTCTCGCATGAAGTCCGATTTTTACGTCTTAGTCCTCGGGGATGATCCGTCATAGCACCTTGGTCCTTGCCACCTTTGGAAGTGATTTCGCCTTGCTCTTGAACACGAAGGGAACTCCTCATTTGCTCCTTTAAACTCGTTGTGACTCCGTCCCTTTTGTCCATGTTTTCCTGCAAAAACACAACACTTCCAAATGCACATACAAAGTTGAACTTGTTATATCATTAGTGTGCCTAGTGGCGGGTTAGTTGCATAATTAAGCTCAAACCAAAGTGTAATGAATATGTTTGGAGCACCAAAATTCACTGTCAACATCTCCCCCATGCTTAAACCTTGCTCGTCCTCGAGTAAGTAATCCTTGCTTAAAAGGGAATTCATCGTTGCCTTCCAATGTTGTCCCTGCACTTAGTCATTCATGACGAGGCAAATTGCTCTCTCTTAAGAATTTAGTTTTAAAGTTCAAGTTGTGACTGGCTTCTTTTTCATTATGGAAGATAGACTAACAATAAAGAACAAGCCACATTTAATAACCACAATGCTCTCAAACTTAAGTGAACTTCAAACCGTTACCTTGTTCCATGTAAGAATTTTCAAAAAGATGCATATCCAACATAAGTGAAAATCTCTTGCAAAAGCTCATGGAAACACTCATCTCATCAAGTCACTCAAGCCTATACTAGATTATTTTCAACCTATTCTACTCATATGTGATAGTGGAAGGCTTATGTGGAGCTTGGTAGGTTAAAAACAATCCTAGCAAAACATACATCCGAAATATTGTCTAATTAAGAGAGAGATCTACTGGAATTACCGAGACTCGTCAAAAAGGCCATGGAAAATAAATGTTGGAAATTAGAGAGAGGGATGAAACACACACATTTAGATAGGTGGACATGTGCAAGTGGCAAATGGATGATCCCGATGCACAAGTGAAGTCCTCGTTATCAGATTGCACATGGTTGGAAGATTTGAGTATGGATTTGTCTTCAAGGCACTTGAGAACTTATGAAGCAAAAAGAACCGAGGAGCAAGTTTATTTTTTTACTTTTATTTTATTTCCTTCTCATTTTTCTCTCTCTTTCTTCTTTTTTTTCTTCTTCCTTTTTTCTTATTTTTCTTTTCTTCTCATCATTTTTTCATTTTTAATATATTTTTTCTTTTGCTCCTCAGAACTTTTGCAACATAATACTTACTCAGCATTTGTCAAAGATGATGTGATGACTCCTCCCCTATGCTTGAATGATGCTCGTCCTCGAGCATAAACGAGAGGGGACCTATGCTGCTAGAGAAGTACAAAATCCTTGTGTTCCTTTATAAATCTCTTGAAATCTTAATGGGCATCCTCCATGTCGAAACTCCACATGATCTTGGGTGCATTGATGAGTCCCTCCATATGTTATATATCTTGAAATCTTACCAGAAAATCTTCAAAAAATTCGTCGAAAGATCATCCATACTCAAATTGGGTTGTGGACAAGGAGGTGATCACAAAATGATGTTTTTGGTTTAGGGTGGATGCCCAGCGAGGTTTGTGAAATTTTCGATGTGAAAACCCACAATGCATGGACAAAGAGGCTAGCATGAAAAATTTACACAAAGGAATGGCCAGCTTCTTAGTCTCGAACCATAGAAATCAATCCTAATCCAACTCATCAAAACATATGTTTGCAATCTACGGGTTTTGTTATCATAGAACATATATGTATATGGCCTTGGTAGGCAGAACTTTGCAAGAGCATCACAAATATGTAGATAGCATAAAAGTTAAGTTTTCATAAAAACAACAAGTTATCCGGCTATCCATAAACTTAAATCAAAGAGCAAAGATATATATGCGGGTCTAGAGTATAGTCATTTCCCCTCCAAAAAAAAGAGCCAGTATTTAAATTAATTTCAGATCTTGTTATAGAGAGCAATTAGCCAAGACATGTATAACTTCATGTAGGTAAAACAAAGTGGCAACTTTCATCATCTTTCCATAAGCATAGGCAATATGAAACATCGAGGTGAACACATGGTCATGCCTATTTATTAAAAATAAAAAGAAATCTAGGTTGTCCTCCTAATAGCCATGTTATTGTCGAAGGGAAAAACAAAAGTTGCACCTAGTTGAGGTTGAAGGCATACTTACAAGCATTTATGTTCGGAAAAGAGAAGGTTCATGGAAGTGTTACCGTCTTTTGTAGTTTTTCGTGATCTTCTCCCGACATCTCCATGTATCGAATGTGGATTTGCTTTTGTCTTGATTTTCCAATGCTTCTAAACTTCTGAATTTGATCATGTATGCTTAATGGAGCCAATGGTCGCCCTTCTCTTCAATGTCGTCATCACCATCTCCTCTTTGTTGTTCTCATCATCTCCTTGCTGTCTCTTCTTCATGGATTTCCCCTCTATCCAGAACAGAACATATATCAAAATACAGATTTATTGAAAAGTTTATGAAATTACCTTTCCAACGTGTGGTCATTCATCGAAAACGGAGTTCAAACAAGGGAGTGATGTCCGTTTTACGTCAGCGCTGCGTGCTGTCCAAAACTGATTTCAGGACGTGTTGCACTCGGTGATTCGGCCATAACCGCTTGTAGGAACCTCCGATTGCCTTCATTCTTGATTTGTTGGAATCGTAACTTCATGGGGCTTCTAAATATCCAAAAGTACTCAGTGTTTTCCCTTTGAGACTTTGCAGAATTTTGATGAGGTCTGTGGCTTCTTCCGTATCGATCCGGAGATGTTGATGATCTTGATCTTTCTTTATCTTCTAGTGCATCATGTCACACTTCCGTGTTGAAGGTTCAGGGCCTCCCCCATGCTTAGCATTTTGCTAGACATAGAATAAGAAGACAAAGTATTTTTAGCTTAGCCATCCTTCAATTTCCTTGTCGTAAGAGTCTTTATCTTGCCTACAAGACATTTTAAGTGCACATTCTACCCCCAAGGTGACGGTTGAGAGTAGATAAAATTGCCAACAATCCAACAATGATTCCTAAGACTCTTAACTTGTGGCCTAATTAGTCTAATGAGTAATTAAAACCTAATGGGTGTATGTGGGTGCAAAGTGTGTATGCACATGAGAGGAAAGCATATGAACAAAGACAACGTTTTCACCTAGTTCTAAGCACTATGTTTACAACTAGGTTGCCGAATTTCTCCATAGCCATAAAGATTTATTTATCTAGGGTTAAAACACCATGTCTATCCCTAGATCAATAATTCTTATAGAACAAGAAAAATTAAGTGCAATGCAAAGCTTATAAACTAACCAATGCAACATGAAAACATACGAAAAGCTAGCAAGGTTTATCAAACTTAACGATGATGGTCCGCAAACATGTTTAAACACCACGTTTACACAAGATTGTAAAAAGAAAATACTCATATCATCATATGAAGCATTAACATAGAAGATGAAGCATTCATCATTGAGCCTTATAAAACAACCAGGCCAACTATATGCAAAACATGTATATGCAAAGAAACAAACACCACATTGATGACAAAATTCAATGCATGCAAATAAATAAATATGAGCACAAACATGAAGGTTCTAAAAAAATGAAACTTAGATTAATTAGCCACAAGATAATCATCATAGGAAGGTGCCATTTATTCTCTCTAAGGAAGAAATAAAAACACAAGGAAATGGGTTGCCTCCTGAAAAGTGCTTCATTTAAAGTCATAGAGCTTGACTTTCTCACATACCTTCTTTTCGTCGCATAGCCATGGCCCTTCATGCAAGAAGAAAAGATGCCAATGCAGCTTTAATTCACTTCGCATGTTGTGCTTGATCACTTATAGAAGACTTGCCCAAGGTATCTGACATCATCACTTTCTTCTTCTTTGTCACCCTTCGGTGCTGCCTTCACTCCATAAATTTTTCTTTAATGTCCAGAACAGAAAGTATACCCAAGCTCTACTCCATTGCATAGTTCACAAAATTTCCTTTTCAACATGTCTTTATTTGCCCAAATTGGACTCCGAACAAGAGAGTTACATCCGTTTTACTTCGGCGATGAAATCTGTCCTGAAATTTCAGAACGCGCAACGCTCAATGTTTTCAACGTAACTCCTTGCACGGGTCTTCAAATTCATTGGTTCTTGATGCGTTGGAATGGAAACTTGATGGAGCTTCTGAATATCTCATTTTCTTCATTTGTACACCTCTAAAAAAGCTCTCAAATTGATGAAGACAGCAGCATCCATCGCGGGATTTGGAGAGGTTGATGATTTATCTTGCAACTCTTTAGGCATGACTTCTCTTTTCATTATTCAAGCCTTGTCTACATGGTTAGTGAAAATCAGGCCTTTTCCCAACATATGCTTCTTTAAGGTCATTAGCTTGACCAAGCACAAAGCATGATCAAGATTTACAACTTATTGTAAACATACGCGTCCATAATCAACACCACATGCAAATTGTAGCAACAAGTCAAGGTGTAATTAAAAGAAGCATACGTTTCATGCATAGCACTTAGCTCATCATTAGGGAAAGGTTCTTTAGGCATATAATTAATTTATTCCAACATAAACATTGCCTCATTATGATTCTCAAGAAATTCTAGCCTATAAACATGATCATCATTGGCACAAGGCATAGAATTTAAACTATCATTTATTCTAATGGTTGAGCACGAGTATTTGAATATATAATCATTAATACCAATAATATCTTGAGATTTCAGCGTGTACCTTTGCCTCGGAGCTTTCTTGACAAGTGTGGTTTTTGGTTCGTCTTCTAGAGTTGAAAGCGAGTCAATCTCAACAAGTGGAGTTGTCTCTTTGTTACCTTTTTGAATCTCCTCCATCTCGTCATGTGGAACATGTAATCCTTCAGCAATGTATGCATTCGTCTTTTCTTTGAAGTCTTCATGATCATCACAATCTTCATCTTCAAAGTCTTGCATGTTGCTTTCTTTATCTTCCGTGTACCACATGTCGTTAAGATTGCTCATCGTTGATTCACTCTTTTCTTCATCCTTGAGCATTTCCATATCTTGATTTGCTAGTGTGTAGGCTTCAATAGCACACAAGCTATAACCTTGTGGAGGGGGACCTTCTTGGAGTATTTGCTCTATGTCATCTTCCTCCAATTCGTCTTCTAGCTTGAGTCCTATCTTCTCCCATTTATCCTTCGAGTCACTAGGATCGTCACGGTTGTACTCTTCTATTTCTTCATTATAAATCATTGAGATGTCACATTGATCGATCCATCCTTCATCTTCTTCATCTCTTTCTTCTTCAAACATATTTTGGATCGATTCTCCACTCATTTCTTGATCAAATATATCTTCAACTTGTTTGGCAATGTGTCGACGTTCCTCCTTCCTTCAGTAGTTGATTAGGGGGGCGAAATCAACTTGAATCTAATTGGATTGATTGAACTCCGCCAATGGTCTAGCATTACCCATACTTCGGCCTACATTCATGTTAGTTTCAACATTTTTAATATCCGAAATGACTTCTTTTACCTTGGGAAGTGGATCTTCAACTTCTTGTATGGTTGGCTCATTTTTCTTGACCTCCGGTTCGTCTTTTTCAGAAATTTCAGCAAGCACCTCAGGCTTGCTTTTGTCGTTTTGCTCCTCCCGACAACATCTTTGCCAATCTCATTGTATTTTCTTTCCATTGCTTATCCTTTGTAAGATTTGTGCGGCTTCACTAATTGTTTTATCCATTAAATCACCGCCTGCACACATGCTTACAAAATGAGAAGAGTTAGGGGTTAGTGAAAAATAAAATGTATGCAACATCAAGTCACCGGAAAATCCCAAGTTCAGGCCTTGCTCAAGTAGTTCATTAAAACGGTTCCAAGTTTCATCAATTCCTTCATCTTCTCCTTGCTTGAAATTGAGCACTTGCCTCCTTAAGTCTTGAACCTTGCTTATCGGAAAGAACTTCAAAAGAAACTTCTTCACTAGCTCATCCCAATTTCCTTTTGCTTCAATGGACGCAAGTGTGTACCATCTTCGCGCTTCATATTCGAGAGAGAACGGAAAAAGATTCCACTTGAACCAAGCGGCCGGAACTCCTTCTTGTTGCACCATGTTGCATATCATTGTGAATTCCTTAATGTGTCTATATGGGTTGTCATCCTCCGATCCTCTAAATGGGTTTGTCGCCACTAACTTGATGATTCTAGGCTTCACTTCGTAGTGGGTTGTAGCAAGCGTCAAATCTGATTTTTGCATCTCAATGTCCTCCATTGACGGCATTGCTAGCTCTCTTAGCGACATCTCTTCGTCTTCCAATGGTGAGGTGAACAAATCCATCTAGGCACAAGAAAATAGAAAGAAAAACAAAAAAGAATTTTTTTTAGAAAATAAGGGTTAGATGTTAGTAATCAACAAAATTAATACTAGATTAAACGTAGCAAACTGGCTTGCTCCTCGGCAACGGCGCCAGAAAAGGGGCTTGTTGATGGTTGAAACACGTGTCGAGTTTCGATCCGCAAGCGTACGGACCACCTATAGCCTTTTTCACCACGGGGTGACCCCCAAGGTTCTTGTCAATCCGCGGAGCAAGGGGATTGCTAGCGCTTAACCAAGTACTAATCAAGTTAATTGGAAAACCTTTAAAAGAGAGATTAATCTAATGTAAAGACAGTCTAACCTATGTTAATCTAAGACTAAACTAGATGGCAAGGGTGGTACAAAAGAGAGATTAAGATAGATAAGCGTTCCCTCCCTAGGGTCTAGGATCTCAAGAACATGCATCTACTACATGAAAGAGGTGTTGCCTTCACTAGCTTTAGGGTGGTTATGCGGCCGCTAAGCCTTTTCCCTAAATCGTACTGTCACTACGCAAGGTAATCAACCACTTTCACATATAACCGCATCTATACCTAAGCATCCATAGGGTTAAGCTAATCACCACGATTACCACAAACCCTACTAAGACCACATGTTGCGCAAACATATGTAAACATAGCATTTGCAAAGACATAGACCATGAAGCATCGATAGGCATAAGATTCACGTAGCAATTACATATCAAAGGTCCATCTAACCCTAGGGATGAACGGAGACATTACCCCATCATCTTACAAGGATTGAAGCATGTAGGGGTGATGGAGCCTCCGGAGAACGTCGTCGATGAAGATGGCGGCGATGAAGCTCGGGAACACCCCTAGGCCGACGGCTTGGAGTCTTCCTCTTGCTTCCTTCCCTCCGCCGGCGTTGATCCTTCCGACGAACTCATTTAACTCGCTCCCTCATCTTGCGGTGGTGACTTTCCAGTGAATGGGCGTCAGTAGAATGATTGGATGCAGCGGCCGTCTGAGGCAGGAGCTACTAATAGACCGAGGAGGAGCTAGGTCAAAGGGGACCGCGAACCGAGGCAAAAAGGGCCTGGGCCGGTCGGCCTGGGCCTTTTCTGGCCCGGTTCGGGCCCGTCTTTCTCCCCGTGGCTCATCTTGATATTATGGACTTAAACCCCTTTAATTGTGTCATTTTGGCGTCGTCATCCCTGCGATCAAGATAGGGGGTCTTCTCGCATGAAGTCCGATCTTTACGTCTTAGTCCTCGGGGATGATCCTTCATAGCACCTTGGTCCTTGCCACCTTTGGAAGTGATTTGGCATTGCTCTTGAACACGAACGGAACTCCTCATTTGCTCCTTTGAACTCGTTGTGACTCCATCCCTTTTGTCCATGTTTTCCTGCAAAAACACAACACTTCCAAATGCACATACAAAGTTGAACTTGTTATATCATTAGTGTGCCTAGTGGCGGGTTAGTTGCATAATCAAGCTCAAACCAAAGTGTAATGAATATGTTTGGAGCACCAAAATTCACTGTCAATAGTTGATCAGGAGTTGCTACGATGTTGTATTCCTAATTTATGACAGGCATACTACTAGGTATTCTATCCAAAGTTGAATGAGTTGGCATTGATCTTACCTTTCGCTTGATTGATACGGGGCTTGTAGCTTCACCTTGCCTTGGGCGGTTGAAAGATAGAACGGTTATATAGAGATCGCCAATTACTTGTACCTTGATTAGTTATCAATCCGGAGGTTTTGCAGGTTTTCAAAAGAAATCAAAGTTCCTTAAATGATACTCTCGGATCACTCAATGTGTATGGTTCCTCACCAAGGCATTGGGTTGCCTTCTTTCACAACCTACTCCTAATAAGCTTATATGTGGAGCTGTAGGTAGGGACAACATGTGGCATACCTGTTTCTCATGTATTGTCAAGTCGAAAACCAGATCCTTGGGAGCAACAAGTCATACAACCTGATCAAGATGTGTATGTGTGTGTGTATATGGTGGATGGAGGATGGACTCCTTTTGGCATGATTTTCCCTTCTCTCCTTTTTGACAATTTTGAGACTTGGTGTTTCTTTATTCTCTTATTTCTTTTTTCTTTTTTTTATGCATGCCCTTGAGCATGTATTCTCTCTTTTTTTTCACATAGCCCATAGACCTTCTTGAATATTTTTTGGAGAGGGATAAAATCATGAAGAATGCGCGGAGCTTTATTTGTGGAATGGATGGGGAATGGATGGAATGATGGTTGCTAACTTCCAGGGTAGAAGTCTAGCATATGGTGGCTGTGTACGTGATCTTGATCATAGGAGCATGACAAGTTTCTCGCTGAGGGTCATGACAATTCGACAAGACTCAATGAAAAAATCAGGTAGCATATGTGGAAGCTAACAAGTGCTAGAATCTACATATGGCCTTGGATTGGGATTTCTCATCATTGAGGAACTCATCATTTTAGCATTTTTCAAAAGAAAACTCCGGAAATCAAACATCACTTGGTGCTAGCTCATAGCAACTCTATTATACCATATCATACCTCAAAACAACCTAGGCAAAGGTCATGCTTTTTGCTACCCATAAGTTTCAAGCTAAGGTTTGATCATGCAAGCCAACTAACTCAAAACTTAAATAGGATACTAAGCTGTAAGCAAGGCATACAAGAGGAATAAACAGAGCAACTATTCATCATTTCAACCATGGGAACGAAAGCATTCTTACCGCGCATATGAAAAACAAACTAATTTAGGAAAGCAAATAAATATTTTTGGTCCTTTTAATTTTGCAGATTTTTATGTGTTTTTAGCATATGACGTTCTGAAAACAAATGAAGATACAAATTACCTCGTGAGTGGGGTCCTCCCCTGTTAGCTTCAGTGCTCACCACGTGGAGGGATATCCCATCCACCGAAAGTAAGCCCTCTACTCCTCCAACTGCTGTGCAGCTCGCCGATGACATGAAGTCTCTCGCCTGACATACGCCGAGTCCGAGTGGACTCGGCGTCGGTGCACCTCCTCCACATCGCCGACCCGGATGTTGAGCTTGCTCATCTGCTGAGTGAGGGTAACCCCACGAGACGCGAGCACAACCTTCGATGATGAAGACTTCGCCTCTCCGTAGGTAGTACCAGCAGGCATAGCCCACTCACCACTACCTACGCTAGCCCAAGCCGAGCTACTCGCACCCTGCTGGTACATGGGCTGATCCCAACCGGGAGCATATCTGGGAGTAATCCCAGGCATGTACTCGGTAGAGGTCCATGTGCCTGGCGGAGGTGTTGTAGACTAAGGCTATGGCTGAGGCAACGGTTGCGGAGATGGTTGTGGTGGTGGCTGTTGTGCCCTAGCTGCTCTCCTCGATGCACTCCTAGTAACCCTGTCACCAGAGACACTAGAACGACGAGGTTCCTCGAGAGGAATGGTTAGTGGCCCTTGGCCGTACAACCTGAAATCCGGGTTAGGTAACCAAATTTGGTTTGCATAGCTAGGGTAAAAGAAAACCAAAGAATCGTCCGGACCCTTCTTAAGAATATGCCCCTAAGTCAAATAAGCCTCATCAATCAAAGACCGGGGATTAGCAATGTAGGGCACATTGGACCCTTGCGTAACCCCAAGACTTGTAACGATGCTCGAAACTAAAGACGTACACTCAATAGAACCCATCATCTTAAAGTTTGTCAACCACTACCGAATCATAGTTTGAACAGGGGAGACCTTGATCCGTCTGACCGTGACGTATAAAATCCTCATCTCATTAGTGTGCACGGTTCGAACATCATCCCTCGGAAAGAGAGTGATGGCGAGCCACTTGTGCCACAGTCGGAGAGTGGGATGCAAGATATCGTTGCACCGAGGTGTCAACTTGCCGCGAACAGGCCGACCAGAAAGTTCTTCCCAAAAACTCTCGTGAGTAAAACCGCTGCAAGCTTGCTCAAGAGGAATAGCACAACGGCGATGAAAACCGAGGGTGCAACTAAGATCCTTCCATGAAACCCGATATGGAACTCCATGAAATCGAAATGAAATACCAGATGCATCCTCTTGAAGAGTGCAGAGAAACTGGATGGTAATAGGCCTAGAACCGATCTCCTGAACCAGGACAAAACCTTCCCAACCAAGAGCTTGCCAAATGGAATCGAACTCGGAGTCCATACCTGTCTTTTCCAGAAGGGTCGGGTTGAATTCCCTCGTGTTGGAGAAGACTCGATCCTTGAGGATAGTGTAGGATTGTCTCTCTCGTTCATCCCTCAAGTCAATGAAGGGGGCGTCAGCGGCGTACACTCCTTCGGCTTGCGGCGTAGGAAGCTCTTCCTCTTCCTCTTCTTCTTCATGCTCCATTGACATCGGGCTCGGTGTAGCTCCGGAGTAGCGGGATGAGCTTTCTCCGTCTCGGCGGGAGCGAGTCACCTTTCGGAACACACCGGCGGCCCAACTCATGGTGCACACAAACAACACAAGCAACTCGGTGATGGATTAGTGAAACCGGAAGGAAATTCTTACCGAGGTTGCTCCACCAATGATCAATACTCGGCAACAACCCGAGAGTGTGCTTGTCACTTCAATCTCGAGCAAGAAATCCAGAAAACCAAAGAGCCAAAGTGTAGAGAGAGGGTGTGATGAAAATGAGTGAATGGGTGAAGAACCCCCTCACTCCCACTTCTATTTATAGGCAAATGAGCCGGGCACCGAGACATGGGCCGGTGGCAACGGCTAGGAGCCGTTGGAGGAAGTGGGGCCTATGCCTCCAACTTTTTGCAACGGCTCTCTACGCTTACACAGTGTCTGCCCAAGTGCCTCGGTCCAAACTCACCCACAAAGTGGCTCAAATAATTTTTCAAGGTTTTTCCAAGCTCAAAAATTATTTTCAGAAATTTTATTTAAAAAGGGAAACTGGCTAGAAAAATTCTAGCATGCAGATGCACTGTTGGAAAATTAAATATGCATTTTGGAAAATTCAAATAAAAATTTTGGAAATGGAAATATGAGATAAATACCAATTTTACCTTTTGGCAAAAAGGACTCATCGTTTTAAGTCCGAGAGCAGGACTGTTCTCGGTGATTAATTCCACTCGTCACCCCATTCCCGAGAAGTAGAGGGGTATGACTTCTGTACCTCCCACCACACCTTCTCTATTTTCTTTGGTTTTGCTGGTGTAGTCAGAGGTTGCTTAAGCTGGGGTCATGGCTCCGTCCACTCCCCAGATTGCTCACCATTTCCTTACACTGAATAACATTGCTCTTCTGTCGGTCGAAATCGGAACATCAAGTTCTTCCTTCCAATGCGGAATCGGATCGTTCCATTTCCCACATTGATCCTCGCCTTTGTGTCACTTAGGAATGGCCTCCCAAGAATGAGTAGCATTTCCGCATCATCCTGCATATCAAGGACCATGAAATCCGTGAAGATGCAAGAACCTTGGACGAATACCAATAAGCTCTCAACTATCCCCTCTGGATGCCGGATCGATGCATCAGCAAGTTGAACTATCTTCGAGGTTGGAGAAAGAGCTAGATACCCCAATTTCTCGAACATAGCCTTGGACATCAAATTGACACTTGCACCAAGGTCACAGAGAGCATTCCTGATTTTCTGATAGTATATCGTGCAAGTGATAGCTGGATAACCAGGGTCTCTCCTGTGCAAAATTGCTGAGGATTCCTGTGGATCAAGAACTCCAGATCGGCTTCCCTGCATAGTCAGTAGGTTGTATCCGCATAGATGGCTTACCCTATCTAGTGGACACTACACAAACATCTTCACAGGAGGATATGGGTTGCCCCAGAATCTTCTCGTCTTCAGCAGAGGGAACCAAAGCAGCTAACTGAGCCAACTGGGTTTCTATCATCTTATTAAAGCTTAACTGGCTCTTAAGAGCAGAAGAGAGGCTATCAATCATAGTGTTGAGGCTTTCCAAAGCCTTATCATAGGCAACTATCTTCTTGTTGAAACCATCACTAATCTTAGCTTTCCCGAAAACAAGATCTTTCAAGGAAGGTTGGTTGGGATTGAAAGAATTACCTTGATTAGCTCCTTGATAATAAGGGCATTGATTCCACGTTTGACCTCCTTGTGGACGATAACTGTTGTTATTGCCATTCATGAACATCACATCCTCCTAGGTAGTGGGGCAGTAATTCCCTGTATACCTAGTGTTACCACAGACTTCACAGTCCATAGCTTGAGTAGTGGTGGCCATGGCAGCCTTGTCATTGGTTAGATCATCCATTCGCTTCATCAATTGGTCCATCTTGGCGTTCAACATATCTGCTTCCTTGACAGTATGTGTACCCCTTTGACGTGGCTGGAGTCGATCATCACTCCACCCTTGGTTGGAGACCATCTTCTCAATAAGCTTAGTTGCATTAGCAATAGTGAGTGAGAAGAAAGATCCTCCAGCAGCAGCATCAACATGTCCTCGGGCTGTCGGAGTCAGCCCATTATAGAAATTCTGAAGAATAAGCCAGTTGTCCATGCCATGATGAGGAGAGGCTAAGATATACTCTTGAAGCCTCTCCCAAGCTTCTGGGATAGTCTCATTTGCTGCTTGCCGAAAGCTTGAAATTCTTCCCCGCAGGGCGTTGGTTTTACCCAACGGAAAGAACTTCGCGAGGAATGCCGCCGGGCATTTTGCCCAAGTATTAATCTCCTCACGGTTCGCATAGAACCACGCCGCCTTTCGAAGTGAGAATGGAAGCGATCGTGAGCGAATAGCATCTTCCTCCACCCTCAGTATGGTGAAGGTGTTGCAGTTCAGAAGCTGTGCAAATGGGCGCTCGCGTCTTCATTAGGCTTGCCATAGAATGGGCTAGCCTGTACCATCGTAATGAGGCCAGTCTTGATCTCAAAGTTTCCATTCCCGGTGTTGATCTCGGGGCTGTAGGCACCGATCGTGAGAGAGGAGGAGTACTCATGTAGAGTCTTCTCGTTGGGGTTGGCCATAGGAGTTGATGTAGATGGCACAAAGGAAGCCGGGTCGACTTACGACGTTGGGAGAACCGAAATGAGTTCTAGCTCTCCTTACAAGTGACTCAAGATCTTCAGTGAAATTCGGCGATAAGTCGAAACCAGTCATGCACTTCCTGTCTTCATCATCTAAAGACAAAGAAGACAATCAAGGTTAGCCTGCATTGAGAACTGCTTTACCCTATCATGATTATAAACATATGCAAAGTGTTGTCTTGTTATCCTTTAGCCTTCACCGGCAACGGCGCCAGAAATGCTTGTTCACATTTCTTAACGTCATCACTAGGTTTGTATCCCCGGTAACGGCGCTAGAAATGCTTGTCGGCATTCCTTAACATCATTGCTAAGTTCGTGAGTTCCTATCAACGATGCCAGAAATGTTCTGATAGTAATCCTAACGTTACGAAGAATCCGTAAGGGCACGGATATACCATTGTAGCATTTCCCCAAAGGAGTATTCCAAAGGGTATCGAATCCAAGGAAGGCATGGTTGGATTAACAAGTGCAACACTATTGCAATGAGTATAGATCAATGACGAGAATAAGTCAGATTCCAAACACAGGGGTAAGATATGATAATGATGGGGTAGTGTGAACACACCCGAACTCGTTCTCTCTATGGTACACTACGACTTAGGAGGCAACATACGAGTTAGCTCTAGGTTCTAAGGTACTAAACATATAAAGTTAGTAGATACCAGTCAGTCACATAAGCATTGTATGAATATCATCTCGGCCCAGCACAACCGGGAGCTAACCTGCGTCACTTCCGCAGGCGTCGGTTGTTAGATTTTAGACTCCTGACGACCGAACGTGGAGGAGTACAAAGGGTCTAACGGCTGTCACTACCACGGCCTACCTCTATCAATCCGTGGGGCATGCTCATATGCAACGCAGCTACTCAATCTAAGCACCATGCTTGCATTGTTAACTAGACACTGACCGGCCCAGGCTATTGTGACCTAGGTCAGTGCCACCGATAATCGCCACTTACACCGAGTACCGTAGCTTGAACTCGAACTTCATACAACACAAACACGTGATCTAACTGGATCAAACTAGGCTAGTCATACAAACAGATTTGTGTTCTACTATGTCTATTCAACAGGATCAAAGGGTCGTGTTCGTGAAGAACACGAGCCTCTAACTTATGAACAAACAACGAAGAGTAAATCTTCCGTCAAGTGGATCGAAAGGCCTTATTCATCAAGAACAGGGACCTCTAAATGATGAACGAACGAAGAACACTTGAACGAATCACCCATATATGCTAACACTACTTTATATGAAATAGCTGAATAACTAAAGTAGATCAAAGTCATACAATAAAATAAAGATACAAGAGAACTCATACCTAGATCCCAAAGTAGACTTGGAACCTGAAGTAGAACTACTCTAGCCTACCTCCCAGCCTTGGAAACTAAAAGTGAGAGAGGAGTTGGAAAGTGAGTTGGGTTAGAAATGAGTCCCCTCCCTTTTATTTATAGGCCTAGGACAACTTCGTGAGAATGGCGTGAGCACCCCGGGAGTGGACCAGGAGCCAACTAGGAGGCACCATGTGGAAGCCCACAGTGGTGGCCACAGGTCGGATTCGCCGACACAGGGGTCGGCCGACCCTGGGCCCCACTCGGGGTGTGCTTTCTCCAGGTGGTTGTCCTGTGGGCCCTTACGTCGGTGCCCGGTGTCCACTCGAGTTTGAGGCAGTTTGCCTGCCTGTGGGCCCTTCAATCCATGTGACGTCCACGTGTCGCCCTCTGATTCGTCGGGGTTTGCTTCCCTTGGATTGGTGACATGGCTTGCATGCATGGGATCCTAAGTGGCAGCCCTTCCTTGGCTGAGGTGACGTGGCATGGACCATAGAAGGTGAGTCATCACTTCTTTTATGCTTATTTTACCTCCAATCACAAAAGCTCCAAGGACAAGTGGAACTACATTATTCTTAACTAAATGCGCGTAAGAAATGCCTTTTGCTCCTTTATTCATGAGTATATTGACGGCTAAAGTAGGCACTTAACAGCCATCAACAGCAAACGGGGTAAAATTGAACCCCAAGAAGTGCATCTTTAGGGTGCTGCACGGCATGCTCTTGGGCTTCATTGTCTCCCAGCGGGGCATTGAACCCAACCCTGAGAAAGTCTCGGCCCTCGATCGCCTGGGGCCAATTTGAGACCTAAAGGGAGTGCAGAAGGTCTTGGGTTGCCTGGTGGCTCTGAGCCGCTTCATATCACGTCTTGGTGAGAAGGGCCTACCCATGTACCTCTCCCAAGAAGCACGAGCATTTTTCTTGGACCACCGAGGCCTAGGAAGCTCTCGACAAGCTAAAGGCGGCTTCGCGCTCCAATCCCCGACACCACCCGGACGGCGAGCCTCAGACACGTCGCCGCATGACCCGTCGCTCTCATGGAGAGAACATAGGAAGGCCACACCTTGCCTATCCGTGAGGCCGGTGTACTACATCGCGAGGTGTTTATCAAACCAAGATGCGATATCCACAGATCCAAAAGCTGCTCTAGGCGGTGGTGCTCGCGCGGCGCAAGCTGCGGCACTACTTCGAGGCCCATCCTCTCACCGTGGTCTCATCTTTCCCCACAGAGAGATAGTTCGCAACCGGACGCCGCCTCGTAGAATTGCTAAGTGGTCGGTGGAGCTCATGGGTGAAACTCTCACCCACGCTACCGCGAAGGCGATAAAATCGCAAATCTTGGCAGATTTCATCACGAGTGGACCGACACTCATTGCCCCGCCCGGATCCAAGTGAATCTTTGGACCATGTACTTTGATGGGTCTGATGAAAGCAGTGCGGTGCGGGCACTGCTCTTCATCTTGCCCCTCGAGAACACATGCGCCACGTGGTGCGCCTGCACTTCCCGCATCCAACAACATGGCGGAGTATGAGGCCCTCCTTAGTGGCCTCCGAATCACCATCAATCTCGGCATCAAGCGCTGGACATCGTGGAGATTCTCACCGGTGGTGATCGACCAGGTGATGAAGGAAGCAAGCTGCCACAACGAGAGAATGGAGGCGTATTGCAACACAGTGCACAAGCTCGAGGACAAGTTCTATGGCTTCGAGCTCAACCACATCACACGCAAGTACAACGAGGAGGCGGATGAGCTAGCCAAGATTGTGTCAGGGTGAATCACCATTCCCCGAATGTCTTCGCCTGTGACCTCGCCAAACCATCCGTTGATTTCGGCAAGGTGGCCCAGGTCCTGGATGGACCCTCGGGGGCTACCCCCTCGAAGTCTACGGGCATCGAGCCAATGGACGAGGACCCCTCGAACGGGGAACTCGAGGCTTGTGACCCCGAGGGACTTGGGTGGGACGGCCAAGGCTATGGAGATCGACGAGGCCCCATCCTCTCGGGATCGGCGGAGCCCGGTACCTCGCTGATCGGACTGGGAACTACCCTCGGACTGGACCGAGGCGAGACGCATTGCCAGGAAGGCCAAGTCTTCCGTCGTGATCGACAAGGAGTTGTACAAGCACAGCCCCTCGGGGATTTTGCAGTGATGCATCCCATTCCTGAGGGTCGGGAGCTGGTCCGAGACATTCATGCCGGTGTATGCGGCCACCACGCGCGCCGCGCACTCGTGAGGCAACGCTGCTCCGCCAGGTTTCTATCGGCCCAGCCGATCGCCGACACCATTCTATGCTCACAAGACACAACTCCCACGTCCTCCAAACCATCCCCATCACATGGCCTTTCGCTATGTGGGGACTGGACCTCGTCGGGCCCCTGCGGAAGGCGCCCGGGGGCTTCACGCATTTATTGGTTGTGATCGACAAGTTTTCAAAATGGATCGAGGCACGCCCAATCAGCAACCTCAGATCCAAGCAGGCTGTGCTGTTCTTCACGGACATTGTCCATAGGTTCGGGGTACCAAACTCCATTATCACAGACAACGGCACCCAATTCACCAGCAGAAAGTTCCTGGAATTCTGCGACAACTACCACATCTGTGTGGATTGGTCGGCTGTCGCGCATCCACAGACAAACGGCCAAGTGGAGCGTGCCAATGGCATGATTCTACAAGGCCTCAAGCCAAGGATCTTCAACAAACTGAATAAGTTTGGCCGAAAGTGGGTTCAGGAACTGCCCTCGGTTATATGGAGTCTTAGAACGACCCCGAGCAGGGCCACGAGATTCACCCCGTTCTTCCTTGTCTATGGCACGGAGGCCGTCCTCCCCACAGACCAGGAGTACGGGTCCCCGAGGCTCAGAGCTTACCAAGAGGAGCAATACCAGCGGGCTCACGAAGACTCGCTGGATCATGTGGACGAAGCGCGAGATGTGGCCATCCTACACTTGGCAAGACACCAGTAGTCCCTTCGGTGATACCAAGTGCAAAGGATCCAGTCGAGACTTCAAAGCAAGGCGACACAGTGTGCTGAGGTTACGGCAAGACAACCGGGGCCGACACAAGCTCTCACCGCCATGGGAAGGGCCCTACATCGTCACTGAGGTACTCAAGCCCAGCACGTACAAGCTCGCGAATGAGAAGGGCGAAGTCCTCACCAACGCTTGGAACATCCAGCAGCTACGTCGCTTCTATCCATAAAATTCCATGCTCTTTTGTACATATCGGGAATCTCATACTCGAAATTGTAAATCAATACACAAATAAAAACAGGGCGACTTGGTTTTACCCTCGACCAGGGCCTCGATACAAACCAAGTCCCCCTCGGGGGCTACAACGGGGGGCACCCCCCCAAAGTTCCCTGATTTTTTCGCAAAACTAACTTTTTCTTTCAAAAAATGTCAACATGTTACGCCTCAAACGCTTAGAAGAGATAGAAGCTGGGCGTGAACTGACTAAGGATGGGGTCGGCCGAGCCGCGGGACCGCCTACGCCTCCGAGAGGATACAACATCCCCCTCACCACCCTACACCTAGGTTGTTCATGTACGCAAACTTCCTGGCCGAAATTTCTCTAAGACACAGGGAAAATGTGATGGCATACTAAAACAAACTTGTAAACGAAATTATACAATAAGGTTCGAATTGTTTGTTACAAAAATAGGCACTTGGCCAAATTCCTAACACAAACTAATGGGCCTCGAGGCCCAGATTCTCAGGGCGCACGGGGGCTTGGTGCAGCGGCAGCTTCGCCTTCATCCGCGTCAGGGAACAAGTCCACGTCAAATAGCTCGGCAAGTGCTGCAGCAGGGTCCGTGATGGTGGCGTCCGCTTGGTTGATGGTGTTGAGCTCGGCGTTGTCGTCAAGCCCCTCGGAGAGGACGTAGCCCGTCCGCAGCGTGTCGAAATCGACAAAGTAGTGCATCGAGACCAGTCCCAGGGTCTTCTGAACGCCAAGTCGAATGGCGGCTCGTAGGCGCTCGACGACACGGCCGCCCAGGGACTTCAGGTGGCTCGCTATCGAGCTGCCTGAAGACTGGGCCTCGGCCCCCTTGATCTCTCAACACACCACGAGGGCGGCAGCCTCCAGGACCTGGAGCTCCTCCTGGGCCTTGGGGTAGGTGACTTGGAGAGCTTCCATCTCCGCCAACGGGTTTGCCAAGTCCCTTTGCAGCCCTGCAGCATGAAAGTGAGCATCAGAACGAGCCTCGAAGGACTCGTGGAAAAACCAAAGGAGCCGGGGGCTACAACTTACCCTCGGTCTGCCGCTTCCCCTCCTCGAGCTTGGCCCACACCGAGTCAGCATCCTGCTGCAGCTCCAGGATCGAGGCGTCCCTCTCCTCGAGAGTGGACTGCAGGGCCTCGACTCTGCAGCTCTCCTGCACCAGCACCCCGGTGAGCTGCTCGGCCGCCGCCTGCCGGATCTGGAGCTGGGAAGTCGCCGCCGCGACAAACGCTTCTCGCTGCTGAAGCGTAGACCTCGCACCCTCAAGTGCCGTTGTGACACCCCAGGTTTTCATTAGGGTTAATTACCGCTAATGAACTCGTCAAATGTGTTGACTCTGGTCAAACCTTGGTCAACCTGGGTCATCACCTCGAAAACCTAGCCAACAATCACTAATGGTCAACCCTTGATCAAACCTTGATCAAACCTCGGTCAAACCCTAGCTAAAACCCTAGTCAAACCCCTTTGACACCCCTAGTCCTTCTAGAACTTTTGCCGCGTTCTCCAAATTTCACCTAAACACTTCAAATTCTCCCAATACAAAAGTTGTGCAGTTTTTCATGAGACACAACTTTCATGTTGAGTGGCATTTGAAATTTGAAGTGGAAAATGGTGTAAAACGTTGGTCAACACCCTCAGTTACTATTCATTAGTGCCATGAAAAGTGCCAAGTTGGCAAGCCTTTTATGCAAAATCGGTTGAGATAAACACCCTAGAGAATTTGTAAAAGTTGTAGAGCATCGAATGATCTTCAACTTTGGTATAGGTCACTTGGGGCACTTCAGTTCAAATTTTGGAGAAAAATCCGGTCAACACAGCCCTAAACCAAACTGCTTTTGCCGGAACGCAGCGCGCGCGTCGCCGTGCGCCACGTCGGCCGCCGCCGTGTACGCCACCGTCTGCGCCGCGTACGCCTGGAGGCGCTGCGGCCGCCGATCGTGCATGGCGCCGCCTCGGTCCTTGTCGACGCTGCGGGCGGCCGTGATGCGCGCCGCTCCATGCGACGGTCGTCGCCTGCGCCATTAGCCGCCATCCGCCACGCATCACCGCCCCTAGCCCATCTGTGCCCATACTGGTGACTTCGCCGTGTTGACTCGAGCAAACCGCCTTCAAGCACGCTGGCCGCCTATTTAAGCCCGCCTCCCTTCCTCCTCGCGGCACCGAGCGCCGCCGTCGCCATTATTCTTTGCCGCACGAGCTCGCCCGCCCGCCCTCACCACCGCCTCCCGTGCACTCTAGCACCTCCCTCACACCACACTCGAGCTTCCACCACCACAAGTTGCTCCGCTTGCCTCAGCCGAATTGGCCGCGCGGCGCCTCCCGCCATCGCCGCCAGCCGCCTGCCCAAGGTGAGCATGCCTTGCGCCCTGGGTCATTCCCCGGCCAAGTTCGGCCGCCTCCTCGCCATGGCTCCTCACGCCGGGGACCCCTGTGCATTGATTGCAGTCTTGCAGGGCCCGGGTGGTAAATGCCGAGGGCATGGTTGTGAATACAGAAAAACTTCCAGGGCCTGAGTGTAAAGAGATTCTTCCCTTTTTGTGTAGTTTTGTCTGAATCTTGGAAAATTCATATAAAATCACAAATAAATCAGAAAAATGCAAACTCATTTTTGTTGGTTTCCTTGTGAATAAATCTACAACTTTTGCAAAGCATCTATACACTTTTGAGTGATAGTTTTTGCATGAAAAATTGAAATCTGTTTAAACTCGATCTGCTGTAGTTCAAAATCTACATGTGATATTGAGTTGCTTTTTGGATATGTTGTGAGTAATGCCATGTGTGGGCCCTACACCAAAATTTGAACAAAGTTACTAAGTAAATCTTTTAATACGATTTATTTTGTATTTATGATGACTCCCTAAATGAATTTTATAGGTTAAAATAAATATATTTTGTACCCAACTTGGGTATGATCTTAAAATGCCTAGGTGCACCTTTTCTGAATTAATCATGATATTAGGACTGCTAGAAATATTTGTTCCGGATTTATGCTTAGTTTTAATCATAAATGCCTAGTTCAAGATCTAAAATAGCTCTTGATGTATTTGTTGGTTTCCTAGCCTTGTTTTAAGTCAGAGGTGATGTAGGAGAAAATTTAGATCCAGAAGTGATGTATTTATTTTGTATGCATTTATCTCATTTGTGGTAGCTAGAAATGATATTTTGGTATATTTAATTTTTATAGCTCAAGCAAGTGTGCATGTATGGTCATTGGCTTAAATTAGAGTTAGTGAGCTCAGTGAGCACCATCCATGACTTTTTATAAATTATTTTGATGAATAAAAATGGAGAAGTCATTTTGCACTTAATAATAAGTTTAATTGGAAAACCATCACTACTATCTTTATGAACCCTATGATTGTGTTGTGGAAATGGTTAGGAGCTGAAAACCACCCTTGTTGTTGTGTGCAAATAAATAAATTTATTTATTTAAATATGTACACAGTCACTGTAAAGAGAAGGATAAACATTAAAGCACTTCATAATATTCTTTAAAAAGGAAGAGTATGCTGAATATATTTTATCTAGGTGAAAATGGTCAACCATGTACCTCCTTGTTATCATGTGTTGCTGTTTTTATTTAAATTAATTTCACCACTAATTATTGCATATGCATCCTCCGTAGAAGTTTAAACGGTAGCTACACGCTTGTATGCCGTTTAGGACGAGGGAGGGAGGAGACGTGCACTACGTGTCTCCCGTAGAGCAAGACCCGGACCAAAGTCCGGAAGGTTGTTTGTCCGCTTGCGCTGACGAAGGTAAGCCCCTGTTTATCATTAACCTATGTGTTTCTTTTAAGCTTCTGAATTTATCTTTGATTATCTATGTGCATTTACGTTCAGGAGTTGAATTGAAACCCTAGTTGCATGATCCCTAAGTACCCATGATCTTTTACTAGTATGCTAGGTCGCTAGTTGCTATGCTCTAAGGAACCTGTACAAGTCGAGTGATGTTCATCACGCGAGAATAGGATCTTCCTTATGGAATCACTATAATTGTTAATGGATTGCTCATGTGGTAAGAGCATGGGATTGGGCTCCGGTCCAGTGGCTTCGTGGGTTAAGTGTTTGAACGCACTAAGCACTTGTCGGAAATGGGCACCGGTAAGCCTAGTACCTAAATGAGGTGGTGCGAACTTTGCGCTACTAATCTTAGGGTTGCGCCCGGGCTCGCCACACCGAGTACTTGCGTGAGGTGACCTTGGTGGTGTAGCCCAAGAACCTTGTACTTAAGACTATAGCATCCGATCCCAATCCAGGAATGACGGAACCCGCACGTTGGTGAACTCTTAGTGAGGGCACCTCCGTGTGTTTAGGTCTACCTTGCAAGGTTTGAATCAATCGATTGTCGGCCTCTCACCGTTATCTGAGACTACTTAATCTACTGGCCATGATATCCCTTATGATGGAACTTTGTGAACATTGTTATTTGATTAATTGTATTGTACAACTTATGATTGCAATAGTTGCTTATCTAGTAATGATTACTTCTACTAGAACTTGAGCTAAAATGTGAAAGTAAGGATTCACTACTTAGCAGCTTTTTGGCAAAACAAACCCACTAGCCAGAAGCCTTGCATGATTAGAGGTAAAGTCTTTTATTTTAGACGGGTAAGCCTTGCTAAGTATTAGTATACTCAAACCTTGCTATAAAGCGGTGCTTTCAGGTAATACATGTGATGTATGGCTTGGAGAAATTCCACCCAGCTGGGAGCTGGAATGGGTGGATGATGACGAGTGATGGCATCATGGACGGCCTCCTTTGATGCTTATTGTACTGCTTAGTTAATTTCCGCTATCTTAATAAACTCTGAACTATTTACCTTCATGTCAAGAACCATGATTTGTAATAATGGACCCTACGGGGAAGAATTTCTTTAATTTGTAAGGCACTCTGGACTCTCCTTCGTGGGAGTTTTAATATATACGTTTCGATTCTCTGTGTGTGATTCAAGTGATTTACCAGGCATTGACCCGGCAACACTCAATGGGATGATTCTTTATTATCACTTAATGACCAAATGGAGTGGTTTAGGCGATAGTACGGAATTATCTCGGATGGGGTTGTCTGAGTAGTGCGCTCAGAGCGGGCTGCGCCTCCTCACGCCGCCACCAATGTGTCGCTCTTGTCCTTGAGGGCGGCGCCTAGCTGCTCGGCCTCCTGGACCTTCTGCTCGGCCTGGGCGAGCCGAGCCTTCACCTCCTCGAGCGCCTTGCGCTCTGCCGCCTCTGGGCAGCACCTCGGCGAGGTCCGTGTCCTTCAAAGACGGCCGGGACTTGACCTCGCTAAGCGCCACACGCTCCCGCTGGAGCTCCCCCTCCCTCATGGTCAGCGCCTCCTCCTTCCCCAGCGCCTGTTGGCGCCGAGCTCGGCCTCCTTGGCCTTCGCTCCGCCGCGGCCCGATGAGTATCACGGTCCCGCTCCACATAGAGCCGGGCATCGCTGCTGAGGGCGCCTCGCAGCTCATACATCCCGAAGCGAAGACGGGTCACCTCTGGGCCCAGCTCCTCGTTCGCCTGGTGCACATCCTCGAGCTTGGCGTGTAGTCGGTGATGTATGAAACCTTGTCCCCGGCCTGCAACCGCAATCGCTATCAAGAGAGAAGAAGAAAAACCCGGATGAGATATGGGCAAAATAGAGAAAGGGGAACCGAGAACACGAACACACGCACCTGGAAGATCTGCGCCGCGTCGTTGGAGTGGAGCGCGAGGGCATGGCGGAGCGAATTCTGCATGGTGAGGCCGATCAGGTAGAACTGCTACCACGCACTATGCTCCACCTCCGCGGTCCGCACCAGCGAGTCCGGGACCCTGGGCTAATCAAGCCCCACACCCACACTTCGGGAACCTCGCCGACAGCGGGCTGGCGCGATGAAGACGCGCCGACTTCCTGCTGGCCCCCAGGCCACATTTGCGGAGCCCCGGATCCAAGTCTGAGCGTCGCCTCCTCCCACGGATCGGCGCCGGCGCGCGCCGCGGCCACCGCCGTCAGCCTCATCCGCGGCGCCTCGGGCCCAAATCCAGGCGTCACCTCCTCCCCCGGGTCGACGAGGCTGCTGCCCGCCTCCGTAGCCACGTCCCTGACGCGGGGGCGGATCCTCCTGTTCAACCGCAGCCGGCGGCGGGCCATCCCGCCACGCCGGTTCGAGGGCCTCCCACTCGCGATCTCCAGCCTCCGGCCGGGTGTGGGCCTTTTCCCTCCCTGCGTGGCTCCCGCGTGATCGCCGCGAAGAGATCGCGCCGCCCGACGCGGCAGCCGCGGGGTCCGTCGTCAGCGGTGCGTCACGCACCCCCGCCTTAAGCGCCTTGGCGGGCATGAGCACGGGGGCGACAGGCGCGCCCGTGCGGCTGACAGAGAGGGAAGAGGAACATCAAAAATCCGATCAACAAAATCAAGCGAAATGAAACCAACACACGACTCACCGCTGGGGTGCCGCCTGGCGCTTACGCTTCTTTGAGGCGCCAGGCGGCGGCGCCTCGGTGGCGCATCCTCGGCGCGCCTCCACCAGTGGCACCGCCCGCGAAGGTGGGCGCGAGGCGAGCCCGCGCCGTCGAGGACGCGGGCTCAATAATAACTTCCTTGCCCTTGGCCCCGGGGGCCAAGGGCACTTCTTCCTCCTCCCTCTCTCGACGGCGGCTCCTCGCCATCACTTGCTCTCTGCAGTATTTTGGAGTCGGCGGAGGAGCGACCCTCTTTCTCCCGCTGTGCCGACTCTAGATTATACGCTTCGAGGCGGTCCTGCCTCCTCTTCTTCTTTGCCTTCGCCGCGTCTACCCTCGCCTTCTACTCTTGCTGATGGGCCCAGTTGGTCGCGTGAGAATTGGGCATAGGCGGGTCCGAGGCGTAGGCACCCTTGCGGGTCAATCCCTGCCACCACAATAACAATTAACGTTAGCAACCAAAATGAGTTAACCCGAAATTAGCGAGATTGGGGGCAATTCCTTACCAACGAAATGTAGCACTCTTCGGGGCGCATCTTGAACGACCACAAATCCTCATCCTTGTCACACGACACCTTCCTGGTGCCCACCGCGTGCCTCGCCCTCGCGGTCGCGTACGTCTTGGGGAGTGGCTCGGCCAGCAACCACGAGCGCGCCAGCGCCGCGGGATCCGCATTTTCCGTCATGCTGTAGATCGGGAGCGCCCTCTCCATGAGAGGGATCACCTGCCGCCGGTGGAATTGCGCAATGACGGTCGCTGCGGTCAGTCCCGCCCGATCCAGCATGCGCAAGGCCTTGAGGTAAGGCTCAAGCTTGATCCGCCGCGTGGGGCACGACACCCCGTACGACCAGTGCATCGGGCGCTCCGTCAGTACCTTCTCGGTGTACGGCAGGAGCCCGGCGCCGTCGTTGCAGAGGTAGAACCACCCCTTCTCCCACTCCGCATTGTTGGACGTCATGGTGTAGGGCGGGTAAAGGTCCTTCCCCCTGTCGCGCAACGCGAACGTAAGGCCGCCAGCGCGGACGGGCCGGCACGTGCCCTTCACACCACTGGTAACCGTGTGGAGCTCACCCCTAAGAGATGAACCCAGGTCCCAAGAGGCATGGACTCCCATGAACCCCTCAAACGGATTTAAGGTCGCCACCTGCGAGATGGCGTTGGGGGCGAAGTTGTGGAGCTCCACCTCGTAGTAGTAGCAGAGTCCCCGCATGAACTTGCTCGCTGGGGTGTTGAATCCCCGCTCGTGCAGGTGAGCGAAGCTCACCACATACCCCTCTGGGGGGTTCGGCTCTCGGTGCTGCAGTGGTGGCACCAACCACTTCGGCCTCGCCGAGTCGGTAATGTCCGCCAACTGCCCGCCGGTGACGAGCCCCGCAGGGTGTGCTCGTCCATGCTCGACCGGCTCCACGGCGAGGCTTCACGCATTTCACCATGGCTGAGGAGAGTGGGCAGCGGGGGACGCGATTGGATCAAAGCTAAAGGGTGCGCTCGGATCTCTCGCAGCAAAGCTCAAGGGCGCAAGGGAGACGAAGGCTAGAGCTGACGAGAATGGCTAAGGTAATTTTTCCCTGCGCCTCCTATCTTATATAGAGTAGGGGAATCGGCGGAGCGGCGTGCAACCGTAGTAAATGCGGTGGGTGCCGCTCATCACCGACGGCAGGGCCCCACCACCCCGAAACCAGCGTCACGCATTACACGCCATCATTATGGCGCGGTGAAACCGGGTACGTGGCACGCCGCCTCAATCCCGTCGACCACCGCATCATTTCGCTGAAAAGGCGTGCCCACTCTGCCCGTTTAAGTGCCACGTCAGCCACGACCGTTCGTGCATGGCATACGCGATCCGGTCCACCGGAGACCAAGCAACGGAGTTCCTTCAAAGGAAGGTAACTCCTCGAATCCTATCAACTGGGGGATCGAGGCCTGACCCCTCGAGAAGATTTGAATGGACACTCAGGTCGAGGGGTCAGGGGTGCCCCCAAACACGCTTGCTCGAGACTGCCCTCGAAAGCAAGGTTCGAGGGGCGCCTAGCGCCTCTCCCGAAATCTCTCGATCGGTGGCTCGAGGCCCGGCCCGGCGGGTATGGCCGGGCGCCACGGATGCACCTCATAACGTGGCCGTTATTGATCGGTGGTTGGCTGGCCCAACGAGGGTTCGGCGGTAGCCGCAGATCAACGAAGCGGGGGCGACGGCGCTCCCCGCAAGGCCCCTGCGATCGATTCGAGCCACGACTGCGAAAGGTTCGAACAGGCGTTTCAGATCGGCGAGTCGGGGATGATCGGGCGTGCGAAGCGAGCCTATCCCCAAGCGAAGTTCGGGCGCCCCATAGTTCGTGTTCAAGGCCAGACGAAGGCAGCTAGTCGAGGGATCCCATCGAGGGAGAGCTTCCGTGCCCTCGGTCCCAATCGAACGGTACCGAGCCCTACCTAGCAAACCTCTGCGGGCGCTCTTATGGACGTGTCTCGGGACCACGAGGCACCCTTTATCGAGCAGAACGCGGATGCCCATTTGAACTACCCATTAACAGCTCAACGAAGCATCCATGACTCGTGGCCCGCTCGAAGGGAAGCATGGATTGCCTCACCCCTCCTCCCTGCGGAAGGGCGACGAGGGTCGTGTCTGGCCAAGGACCCTCCCTGATCATCCCCACCTAGGCCGAGGCTCGAGGGCTCCTTGCAACACGGCCATACCCTCTGAATGTGTCACGCGGTTACGAAGATCCGTGAAGGGTCGCCCCCTCCCAAAGGACAACGAGCAAACCCTCCAGAGTTCGCTCTGGATAGGGTCGACACTGCCTCACACGCGTAGATCACTGAGGCCGACTGAAACACTGCTGAGGCTGGCTGAAACAAATGCAGCACGAGCCCATCACTCAACATTTATAAAACCTTGCACGAGTGCACGCACTCCTCCAAGGCTTCGGGGGCTACACCCGCGGGTGCGCTAGCGCGCCCCCACGGAAAACCGCACACACTCAAAGGGAAAAGTCCCACAAGGAGCTACCAGCCTTTGCGGAACTGATCACCATTTCAGCAAAGGCTCGGGGGCTACTGTCGGTGACGGCCATAAGGGGTCCCCTAACTAAGGGGAAAATCACCCTCTTAAAACGCAACCACTCCTAAAAAACCCCACGTGTTAACAAGGGAGAAACACACACAAGGCCCACGGCCTGCTACGGCCCAACCGCTGAACGGGCCCATCTATCGAGGGCTCTCACCCACGCAGCGGATCTCTGCCTCGCTTGAGGGTCCCAGCCGCCCTCGAGCCAAACTCTGCCTCGCTCGAGGGTTCAGCACCCCGCGAACAGGTTTTCGCCTCGCTCGAGGGCCTAACGCCCCTCGAGCGGATCTCTGCCTTGCTCGAGGCCAACCCTCGACCAACACCGCCCCACTCACTCCATCCGACAAAGGCATTAAATGCCCCGGCCCACCGCGAGTGCCATAGTCAAAAGGTAAATCTCCCCCACGCCGTTCCACTGACATCGCCTGGGAATCCAACCCCGTCACTATGCGGCCAACTCCCGTCCTTGTTCAGCCATCCCGGCCAGACAGCATGCTGTGCCAGATGCGGGACAGATGTTGTCATTCCAAGACACTGTGCCACCTACTCCCGTCCTCCCCCCACGGCGAGCCCCTCGAAAGGGCATGGGGGCACCCTCAAAAGGTGTACGGACGGCGACCGGACGCACGATCTGGGCGGCGCTGTGGCGCGGATCGCGCGGAGCACGTCTTCTCCACCAGCTCGGCAGACTGCGTGCGGCCATTCCGCAATCGTGTGGCCATCCCTTCACTGTCTGACCATTCACTCGGCACTGCGGCGCGCTCAAGACAAGACGCCACCACACCGACGCCTGTGCCGCCCGGGCTCTCCCCTGCAGGAGGACCTCGAAGCATGGGCGCACTCGGCGGGCGACGGGACGACCAGCGCGATGCCATGCCGCCAAGGCACCCTCAAGCCATCCCCGAGCAAGTATAGGAGTCGCCACACCACCCGCGGAAGCCGGCATTCGCCATCAAATCTGCCCCGAAGGTAGAGATTCACCTGGACAATCATCACGCCAGGCGTATTGTACGCCAGTACACCGCCACTGTACACACTATTAAGCAGCATGCTTGTAAGCTGCCTCCCCATAGCCTATAAAAGGAGGAGGGAGGCGATGCCTAGTGCATGCATCGCGCAAGACTCACCGACATCACACCACTCGCCCACACCCCGATATTGGCACTTGCCTCAATCATTCTAGCAGGGACTTGGAGGCTTCTCCTCCTCTCCCGCCTTGCTTGTAGCCCCCCTCTACGAGCACCACCGGTGCGAATCAATACAGTGCGTGAGCACACACTACGCCAAAAACGATTTGTACTGGCACATAGAAATTAGTGTGCTAGGCACCTGCCCGATCTTGTGGGTGCAGGCGTCGGCTTTGCACCCGCCCGTGATGAAGGCCTAGTCTTGGCGGGCAACATAAATACCCGCCCGGCACAAATGGTCCCATTTGTCTTTGGCGGGTGGCTTATGTCTCCTTGACGAGATGCACCGATCACTTGAAAATTTGAATTTTTCAAATGACCTCAAATGGAGAAACTCTCAACATGAAAGTTGTAGATCCTAAGAAGTTATGAAACTTTGTAGTTTACACTTTTTTATTTGAAATCATATTGCCAATGAAATTCAAATTTGAATCTCTCAAATTTGAAATTCAAATTTCGTAAACGACCTCAAATGGAAAAACTCCCAACACAAAAGTTATAGGTCTCAGAAAGTTAGGAAACTTTGTAGTTGACAAGTTTTTAATTTGAATCCATTTAGAGCCTTAAAAAACCGATTTACACTCGGTGTGGTATAATATGAGTAGAATCAAAACTGCATATAGACATATGAGTGTGTGGTGTAGTGGTAGAGGAGGCTTCACGCGAGGAGAGAGGTCGTAGGTTCGAACCACGGCAGCCGCGTAGCGGCGCGACTTTACGTGAAAAAATACGCGACTTGCGACGGGGCGGGTGGGTGGCGGGCCGGTGGGGCCCTCCTAAAAGATTTTTTGCAGTTTATTTTGGGTTTTTAGCGCTGGCCGAAAACCTCGGTCTTGGCCAGGCGACTTAAGCGCCCGCCAGCACTATTGGCGGGCGGACAACCGCCAGCACTAAGGTGATTTGTGCTGGCACAAGGTCGGCGGCGCTCACCCGCCAGCAAAGACCACTTTTACTCGTCAACACAAATCGTTTGTGTCCTAGTGACACTCTGCTAGACGTACGGCCCCGTGGCCGGAACCAACCATTAAGAGGCTAATCACAGCACAATTCACTAGTTAGTGTCAGAACTAATCCTAACACCGACATTTTGTTAAAGTCTATCCGAACTTATCGTGTTGTTCATAGGCATATGGAATTACGGGTGTCGATGCATGCATGAGACTTCAAAATTATGTTTTATATTTGCTACCATCATAAAAAAATGACGCATACACATGGTTCATAGTGGGCTTTTACTACTTTATTAAGGCCCACAATAGCGCTCCTATAGGGATAACAACTACCTTATGCGATCGAATAATCTCTAACCAGTGATGTCAGTTTTGAAACATGCCGTGGTGTCAACATGAGGTTGGTGGTTTGACTAGACACTTCTCCGTCCAGTACGTTGAAAAGTATATAAGCTGGCTAATTATAATATATTCTAACAACGTGCAAACAAATGGGCATTGCTCATGTGGAACACTGAATATGTTCTTCGAGAGAAACTGATCCATCACCTTAGTTAAGTATTTGGCATGTATGTTGCATAGATGCCCTCATCAAATCCTGGCGCAGGTTAACCTCTCAAATCGTCAGCTGATCGACAGCTGTTGTTTGGAGGCATCACTAATTAAGAATGACCATCAGCTCTCCAGCATAAATCTATCCTAGATGAGTTGACGTAAACATGCCTGCTCCCTTATCTCATTCATCCCTCAATGATCATTAGTAAACTAAGGGGTCACATTTTTTTGTAGAAAAATTTGAATCTTATAGTTTTCTGCCTCTGTGACAGCACACACCTATTAAGGGGCCGAATTATATAACATTTTAATTTGCAATCGTGATGTATATCATTCATCATGTACAATCGGGATAACCATGTGAGCAATTAAAAGCTGTGATGTCACTTCTAAAATATATGGTGATGCCATCATTTTTTATGAAACAGGAGGAGCTATGCCCCCTACCGTTTATATATTAAAAAAAGTAGAGTTAATAAGGAACAAACACCAAAAAAAAACAAATAAAAAGGAAAATTACAACACTGACTGTAACCATAAGCCGATGGAAGGATGGAATTTTGCCTTTGCTCTATGGAGAAGTTTTGAGAACTCCTCAATGAAAACTGCCTTGCACCTATTGTCCAGCTCACAAAACCGCTTCTTTCCCCTCCCTGCTACACCCCGAGGCGGAACAACGGCGGTTAGGTTCTCCGCCCCGCCGGCTTCGAATCCTCCCCTCCGTTGTCATCTCCGACGCCGGGAGGTGGTGGATTCAGGTCGGTGGGTCCGGATCTGTGTTTGGCTCCGGCCAATTTGTGTATAGGCTAGTACTTAGGGTAATAATCTAGGTTTGCAGATGGAGGCGAAGTCGGCGTTCGTCCGCGCGGAGGCGATGACGGCGTTGCTTCCATGGCTGCTCTTTCTCCTCCAGGCGAGATCCGGTGTTTGTGTCGCTGATGGTGCGACCTCCAGCACCTCTTCTGGGAGGTTAGTCTACCTGGGCTGCTGTGGCTCTTGCTTGCGACGACGGCGTGGATGCGGTGAAGCCAGATTGAGTATCGACGCGGCCTTCTTCAACATCTCCGACGGATTCCCCGTCCCTGCGAGCGGTGGCGGCTTGAGGTTCGTTATCCCTCTTTCTTGCGAAAGGGTGGATCTTGTTCGCGTCCCTGGGGATGCGTTCTCTGTCTGTGTTGCTGCTTTGGCTCGCGACACTGGACTGCTGCTCTGGTTGCCGGCGGAGGTGTCAGTGGTGCTACAGTTCTTTTCTTCTTCTTTCGTCCACGAGTGGATGGCCGATGGTCTTTCAGTGGTCATGATGCGGCCTGGAGGTCCGACGGAGATGGCCGATGTGCTCGGGAGGCAGTTTACTCGGCTTCGTCGCCTCGCAGTAAGTCCTCCTATGCGGTCTCCATCGTGTGGACTTCGTTGGTGTTCCGGGCACTGGTTTATGCGAGCTTTGGAGTCGCCCGTGGAGAAGGAAGGAGGGTTGATCTCGGTGCAGTGACCTTTGCCAGCCCGGCACGTAGCGTGGAGGCATGCCTCGCCTTTGGGGTCTTCAATTGTAATTTTCAGTTGTTCTGAGGTGTTTTCTGTAAAACTCCAGGGATGTACTGTGCTACTCTTTTAATATAAGCCCCTTCCGCAAAAAAAAAAAAAGAAAATTGCCTTGCACCTCTGCACAAAGGACGCCTTATTATCAAAAAATAAAATCATTTCTCACTGTCCAAATGTTCCAGGCCATGAGTATGATTATTTCCATGAAGAACGATTCATCAAGCTGAAGTTTAAATTGCTCCCAAATTTGATATCCTGATAGGTTAGAATCAAGATGTAATCCAACTGTAGCTCAGCATGAGAAAGGGTAGAAGAGAAAGAGATGCAAAACCGTCTCTTCTATGTTATCATGACACATAAAACAATTGTAGCAAGGGATATTCATATTTTTCCTTGTATTTAATCTGTCCTTTAGAATTAACCAGAAGAAAATTTTGTGTTTTACCTGACAACAAGAGTTCCAGATCCATCTGTAAGCTTTGCTGGGTGTGTAAGCTCCATTCCCCCAGATGTAAGTCCAAGAGTCCTCTACCATTATACTAAAAGATGATTAATAGAATTATGCAATCTGTTGAATTGACTGAAAGCTTCAGTAGACAAGGGCAGATGAAAAAAGTGTAAATTCGTGGCTGAAGCTGCCTTAAATAAAGATATAGAGATGCTAGCGCCCGGACGTCCGATCCGGACGTTAGCATCAGACACTTCATCATCCGTTAGAAAAATTCATGCCGCAACATTGGCCTAATGTTGCATGCAACATCACCCATTGCAACATTGAAAATTGTCATATGAAACATTAGAATACAACAGTTGAAACATTGAAAATACAGAAAAAAGCTTCAACTACATCTGAACTTCACAAATAATCTTACTACTTGACCCATCTCAAAAGGAAAAATACCATGAAAATGATTTGAAAATAGTACAAAACCAAGATAAATCAAGACATTGGCTGCAAATATTGTAATTTTGGAATCGCAACAGATCAAAACCCTCACCGCAACATGCAAAAACAGTAGATGAAACATGAAACAAAACTAATCTAGAAAAATATTATGTAACATCTTGATTGGTCTGTTTTGACATCTCTACTTATCACCAATTGGAACATTCGAAACCGTCAACTGGAACATCCAAAATTAGTAGTGCAAAATCCCAACATCAACGAATACACATACACATATACATACACATACACATACACATGGTTTAACATGGACTTTTGTAAATTTGTTTCTACTTTAAAGCCTCACAATAAGGGTATCTAAAATAATTATTGTATGTGAATAATCGGTCTAACCAGTGATGTCACTTTTGAAACATTCGGTGATGTCAGCATGAGGTTGCGTGCGCACGCCACGATTTCAATGAGGCTATCGCGGCCCATGTTTCTCATGGTGGTCGTCTGACTAGACACTTCTCCATCCAGTTGGAAATTAAGTAAACTTCCGGTCTAAATAGTCCAAACTAGCTAATTACAATATATTCTAACGACGCAAACAAATGGGCATTGGTCATGTGAAACAGTGTGAATCTGTTCTTTGAGAGAAACTGATCACCATCACCTTAATTAGTTAAGTATTTGGCATGTTGCATCAAAATCCCGGAGCAGGTTAACCTCGCAAACGAACAGCTGTTGTTTGGAGCCATGACTAATTAAGAATGGCATCATCTCTCCAGCCAAAATCTATCCT